>CM049831.1:4246098-4373156 GCA_027422435.1 Schizopygopsis pylzovi | reverse complement strand
AATATCAGAAATACAATAACAAATGTAGATCCTACAGCGTCTAGTACTTCAGCTTCATTCATCGCACCCAAAGAAAAACTGCAGTGCTTTACAACTATAGGACAGAATGAGCTAAATAAACGTATCACTGCATCTAAACCAACAACATGTTTATTAGATCCTGTACCCACTAAATTATTGAAAGAGTTGTTACCTGTAGCAGAAGAACCGCTTCTCAATATTATTAACTCCTCGTTATCTTTAGGTCACGTCCCAAAACCATTTAAGCTGGCAGTTATTAAGCCTCTTATTAAGAAACCAAAATTAGATCCTTGTGAACTGGCAAATTACAGGCCCATTTCAAATCTTCCGTTTATGTCGAAAATATTAGAAAAAGTAGTGTCTGCTCAATTGCACTCCTTTTTGCTAAAAAATTATATCTATGAAGAATTTCAGTCAGGTTTCAGGCCCCGCCATAGCACAGAAACTGCACTTGTTAAAATTAAAAATGACTTGCTTCTTGCGTCAGACCAAGGCTGCATCTCATTGCTAGTTTTACTTGATCTTAGTGCTGCGTTCAACACTATAGATCATGCCATACTCATAGATCGATTACAAAACTATACAGGTATTCAAGGGCAGGCTCTAAGATGGTTTAGATCCTACCTGTCCGATCGCTACCACTTTGTTTATTTAAACAGGGAGTCATCTCAATTATCACCAGTAAAGTATGGAGTACCACAAGGATCTGTCCTAGGTCCTCTATTATTTTCATTATATATGTTGCCCCTTGGTAATATCATTAGAAAATACGGGATTAGTTTCCATTGTTATGCTGATGACACTCAACTATATATCTCAACAAAACCAGATGAAACTTCTAAACAATCTAAGCTAACAGAGTGTGTTAAAAATATAAAAGATTGGATGACCAGTAATTTTCTCCAATTAAATTCAGATAAGACCGAGATATTACTTATTGGACCTAAAAACAGTACACAGAATCTCTTGGATTACAATTTGCAACTAGACGGATGTACTGTTACTTCCTCTACAGTAAAAAATCTGGGTGTTATATTAGACAGCAACCTATCTTTTGAAAATCATATTTCAAATGTTACAAAAACAGCATTCTTCCATCTTAGAAACATTTCCAAGCTACGGAACATGTTAAGTGTTTCTGATGCAGACAAGTTAGTTCATGCATTCATGACCTCTAGACTGGACTATTGTAATGCACTGCTAGGTGGTTGTCCTGCATCTTCATTAAACAAGCTACAGATAGTACAAAATGCTGCGGCTAGAGTCCTTACCAGGTCAAGAAAATATGACCATATTACTCCAATTTTACAGTCTCTGCACTGGCTACCTATTAAGTTTTGTATCAGTTACAAAATATTATTACTTGCCTATAAGGCCCTAAATGATTTAGCTCCTGCGTACCTAACTAATCTTCTATCACGCTACAATCCAACCCGCTCCCTAAGGTCGCAAAACTCTGGACTCTTGGTAGTACCTAGGATAGCAAAGTCCACTAAAGGAGGTAGAACTTTTTCATATCTGGCTCCTAAACTCTGGAATAGCCTTCCTGATAACGTTCGGGGTTCAGACACACTCTCTCTGTTTAAATCTAGATTAAAGACACATCTCTTTAGCCAAGCATTTATATAATGCATCTCACAATCTTGTACTGCCAGTCTATCTGAACAAATGCACATTATTATGCTTTAGCTTGGGTTATACTGATAATTTCATCCAGGGTTATTCCTGGATGGAACAACTGCTATGCTAATTGTCTTACTGTTTCTATGTTTCTGGGTAGCTAGGAATTACACAAGCTTCAGTCTGGATCCAACCCTTAAACGATCTGAGATGACCGAACACCTGAGAAGAGATGACAACCCCTCGGAGGACCTCAGAGGAAGCCAACCATCAGCGATTATACTGACTTAACCAAAGTCAGCCATAAATGGAGGATCAGCACCTGGAGACAACCTCTACAGCCCTGACCGTCAGCGGAGTCTAGGACACATAGATGAGCCCCAGAGACAGATCTCCAGTGAGGACCTCGTCACCTAGACATCCATCGGGAAAAGACCCCTGGAACCAGTGGACCACTTACACTCTGACTTTGCTGCAGTTGGAACAAACTACTGGTTCGTCTGGCCGGAGGGGAACTGGCCCCCCGACTGAGCCTGGTTTCTCCCAAGGTTTTTTCTCCATTCTGTCACCGATGAAGTTTTCGTTCCTTGCCACAGTCGCCTCTGGCTTGCTTAGTTGGGGACACTTCATTTCCAGCACAATCATCGACTTGATTTCACAGATATTATTTAAACTGAACTAAGCTGGACAATGCCATTACTAAATTCAATAATGAAATGCATTCAGCTGATAATTGAGTGTTAAATCCTGTCATTTTACATTATTGACACAATTTGCCTATTTTGATATTGTGCAGTGCTTTGTTACAATTTGTATTGTTAAAAGCGCTATATAAATAAAGGTGACTTGACTTGACTTGACATCTTCTTGTATTTTTTCTATTCCACTGCCCGCGTCAACACAAAAGCACATTCTGTGTGAATGGCACCTAGAGAGCATCACACGTGAGCGGTTAATCATGTGCGCCGACATGCGGTTGGATTGTTCTTTTCTCTTTACTGTTATTATCAAAGTGTCTAATTCTAGAGTTTGGTAATATTTCGATTCAAAATCGCGATTCCTCAATTTATAAAAAATCTAATTGTGGCAAAACATTACATTCGAATTAATCGATAAAATCTGATAAATCGCCCAGCCAATGCCACAGTGTTTGCTTATTTTTTACTTTATTTGCATTTTTGTGTAATTCATTTTATTTTACATCCAGGTGTATTCCGTGCCTCCAGGCTTTATTCGTTTTGCTCTTATTTGTTCTTTTTCTTATTCATTGGGTGCCACGTTATTTGATGATTTTCAGTTTTTTTTTTTTTTACATTTAAACATTTTGCAAGTTTGTAATTTTATATTAGGCTTATAGCATGGTATAGTCCTGAAATGGTGGATTTTTATTCGTTTTGTTAATTAAAGTCCCATGTTTATTGCAGAAAATGGGTCGTTGTAAGTTATAGATAAGCAATTGACCTGAAATGAAAGTGAAAGCAAAATGCGCACGAGCATTAATAAGGTATTTAAAAGCGAAGGAAAGTGAGAGGGAAAACTCCAACAAGCTTTGTAAAAACCAAACTGTATTATGCAACTTGCCGACAGCGTGTCTGTGGCCAAAATAAAAATGATTTATGCCTCGGAGCCAGGCAGATGACGCAGCTGTGCATTTAACAGGCGACCAATGACAATGCCCGTTCTAGATGGAGTTAAACCAATGGCAATTACATTACCCGTTTGCGGAACAAGCGAGCCAGATTAATGGTTTTGTTTTGAAAGAGAAAAAAAGCATATATTGCTGGACTCGGTCTAGACCAACTAGCAAATTTGGCGAGTCCAATGACCAAGTCCGAGACAAGTCCGAGTCCAAATACCAACGAGTCCAAGACAAGTCCGAGACGATAGAAAAATGTCTGAGACCGGACTCGAGTACTACAGCCCTAGTTATTCGTTAAAAATAGACTAAGTGTCACGGTTCATGGGTTCCCGGTCCCATCCTCACCGTGTCTTGTCTGTGTGTGTGTGCGTATGTGTGAGCAGGTGTCTGTGGGTGTGTGTGATTGAGGCTGATTCGCTCCAGCTGAGAGTCATCACCGTTGGGCTATATCTGTTCCTGTCACGCTCTCTCCTTTGTCAGATCCTTGCAGTGTTTGCAGTCGACGTTTACGGTCCGTTCTGGTTCCGCGATTCCTGAGCCCTGCTGCTTCCTGGACTCCGATCGCCGGACCTTGGCTGCCCATTGCTTCCCTGCGCTACCCGCCTCAGCCCTACGGAAAGCTCCGTTTCTGCCTACGGAAAGCTCCGCTTCTGCCTACGGAGAGCTCCGCGTCTGCCTACGGAAGCTCCGCCTCTGCCCTACGGAAAGCTCCGTTTAGTTTCTCGCTGTGTATTACTTCTTGTAATAAACTCTCTTTTCCGCAACTGAATCCTCCCGTCTTCATTGTGACACTAAGTGCCTATCTTTAGTGATGCAGTGCAGAGAGCCACTTCAGAAACTTGCCAAGGCACGGCTGATCAGCTCCGGTGACCGTGGATCTGCCGTCCTTTCCATATCAGTATTCTTTTTTATAGTACCACCAAGTAGCCAGTCACCACGCCCTTTTTCACCTTATCAGAGACTGAGCCCCTACATAGGTGTGCCGATTTGGGTGAAATTATCTAATTTCGCAGTGTTCTTTAGGGACTGGGACTGGGATGAGAGGCTCCATGTGGACTTTCCTTTCATTTTGTTACGGATTCCTCAATTCCCCTAGATTAATTATAAATCGGGAACTTAACAATTGGGTGCTCGTTCCATGCATGTTCAAATCAAATCAAGTCAAATCACTTTTATTGTCACATCACCACAGCACATGTACCTTTGTGAGTACAGAATTACATATGTACAATTTACATATAGACAGTATATACTTACAGACTTATACAGAAGACAATGTGCAGAATACACATACATATACTCAGTACACACAGTGTACTATTAGACATACTTACAGTTATCAATACACATTATAAAAAGTATGCACACATTCTACATTATGTACACATATACACACAATATGCGAAGGTGCAGCAGATTTTACATAGGCTGGATATGCAATGTCATGGATGTGCGTTGCATGGTATCCAGTGGTAGCAGATAGATTGTTGTGTTTGTGTAGTGTGTGCGTGTAGTCCAGTTGAACTGTATTAAAGTGCAGTGCATGGCATATTGTACAGTGGGAGTGTGCTGTAGGGTGTATTAGTTTTTGCTGTTCATTAGCCTGATAGCCTGAGGGGAAAAGCTATCCCTCAGTCGGCTATTGCGGAATCGGATGCTGCGGAGACGTCTTCCTGAGGGCAGCAGAGAGAGCAAACTGTGGGATGGGTGGCTGGAGTCCTTGATGATCCTCCAGGCTTTCCTTATACACCGCCTGGTGTAGATGTCCTGGAGGGAGGGAAACTCACCTCCAACAATGTGGCCGGCAGTTCGCACAACCCTTTGCAGAGCTTTGCGGTTGCCAGCGGTGCTGTTTCCAAACCAGGCAATGATGCAGCCGGTCAGGATGCTCTCCACAGTGCAGGTGTAGAATGATCTGAGGATACTGGGGCTCGTTCCAAACTTCCTCAGCCGTCTCAGAAAGAAGAGGCACTGGTGTGCCTTCTTCAGCACTGCATCTGTGTGAGCAGACCATGTGAGACCATGTTGGTCTTGTCGATGTTGAGGGAGAGGTGGTTCTCCTAACACAATTTAGTCAGGGTACTCACCTCCTCTCTGTAGGCCGTCTCATCGTTGTCGGTGATCAGGCCTACCACCGTTGTGTCATCGTTGGAGCTGTGTGTGGCTGTACAGTCATGTGTGTACAGGGAGTACAGGAGTGGGCTGAGGACGCAGCCCTTTGTAGCACCAGTGTTGAGGATCAGGGGTGATGAGGTGTTGTTGCCCATTCTGACCACCTGACTTCTGCCGGTCAGGAAGTACAGGATCCAGCTGCACAGAGATCTGTTCAGTCCCAGAGTCTGAAGCTTCCCAACCAGTGTGGCAGGCACTATGGTGTTAAATGCTGAACTATAATCCACGAACAGCATTCTCACATATGTGTCCTTGTTTTCCAGGTGGGAGAGAGCAGTGTGAAGGCAATAGCACCGTCTGTGGAACGGTTGCTGCGTTATGCAAATTGTAGTGGGTCCAGTGAAGCAGGCAGCACAGAGCAGATGTGATCTCTGATGAGTTTCTCAAAACACTTGCTGAAGATGGGTATCAAAGCAATAGGCCTCCAGTCAATCAAGCAGGTGAGGGATGAGAGATGAGCAGGTGAGGGATCGGTTTGGGATCTGGACTGGGAAAAGGAATTTTTTTGTGAAGCTCCGAGTGGATTCATCAGTCCCTGGAAGCCCAGTGCACGTACCTGGGTCCTTTTACATTGGGCCTAACAGGGATTTTCTTTATTACCCTAAGCAGCCCATGTATTGCAGGAGATGTGGAGAAGGACATGTTAAGGCAGACTGTGAAGGGCAGCATTGTCGTTTTTGTGGGGAAGCAGACCACGTTGCTTCGGCCTGCCCAGGCCGGATAATTTTACTTTAAAATGTAATAGTGTTATTTACAAACATCACAACTGTGTTTTAAAATACAAAAAAGCACCATTATACTATTTATGGTGCATTCAGTGGTCTCCGTGAAATTATACGGCCAAAAATAACCTCTGTTTTAGCAATGTTTGTCACCCAAATGTCACGCAAGATGGAGCAGTAGTATGTTGTCTGTCCCGTTTGTTTGATTAGTGATTTTTTTTTGTTGGTGTGATTGTCTTTATGTATGATTGGGAGACGTAGAAGAGCTGCACATGATCCTCATTGGACTTGACCCTATTTGATCGAGATTTAATCTTTGGGCTCGTCACTTGTAGTTCGCTACACTGGATCGGTGACCTGTGTTTTTATTTCCTACACGTACCCTGGTCTGCTCTAAATTGCTGCTTTGAGGAGGTGAAATACAGTGTGGTAAGAGTATCTCTCTATTCTGGATTCGGGAAGAGAGTGGTCAAGTGGGCCGTGGCCTGGAGGTTCCAGGCTGGATTTGTTTGGAACATGGCCTGACTTCCTAAAGCTTTAGCTTTAGCACTTACTGTTGTGGGTTGTTATAGACTTCAATCAGCTACACTAAGTGTGCCTGGAATTATTTCTATGAAAGTCTTATTATCACTATCATTAATAAACATACGCCAAAAATATTGTGTAAAGCAAGAGTGCCCAACCCTGCTCCTGGTCGATCGGCTGAACTGCAAAGTTTAGCAGTGTTCGGCACCCCTGGTGTAAAGGGTCGAGAAAACCCTGGTTCTCTCCAACATTATTGAATTTGCTTCATGATCATGACGTCGCTTGGGCTAGAGCAGGCATCCTCAAATCTGGCCCACTCCTGCAGAGTTTAGCTCTAACCCTAATCAAACACACCTGAGTATGCTCATCAACGTCTTCAAGATCATTGTAATATCACATGTAGGTGAATTTGATCAGGGTTGGAGCTAAACTCTGCAGCAGATTGGCCCTCCAGTGAAAGATTTGAGGAACCCTGGGCTAGAGTAAGGCAATCCAACCTTCAATCCGATTGGCTTTGTTTTAGACAAATACGTAACAGATGTACAATGATGACAACAAGGAAAGCCCAAGCTAATTACTTTTTAAATGAAACAATTAATTAACAAACCTAAGACATTCTGGAAACATATTGACTATTTCAGGTGCAAAAAAAAGCCTGTAGGACTTCCGTTGTACATAATGGACAATAAAAAATCTAAAATAAAGGAGAGATGCTGAACCGTTTTAATAAGCAGTGTTCGGCACCCCTGGTGTAAAGGGTCGAGAAACCCCTGGTTCTCTCCAACATTATTGAATTTGCTTCATGATCATGACGTCGCTTGGGTTAGAGCAGGCATCCTCAAATCTGGCCCACTCCTGCAGAGTTTAGCTCTAACCCTAATCAAACACACCTGAGTATGCTCATCAACGTCTTCAAGATCATTGTAAAATCACATGTAGGTGAATTTGATCAGGGTTGGAGCTAAACTCTGCAGCAGATTGGCCCTCCAGTGAAAGATTTGAGGAACCCTGGGCTAGAGTAAGGCAATCCAACCTTCAATCCGATTGGCTTTGTTTTAGACAAATACGTAACAGATGTACAATGTAAGTAACCCTAAGACAAACCCTAACCATATAGTAAGTGCATGCATTTAATTAATATTACTAAGTACTTAAATGTGTAATTACACTGTAACAAGGACACCTTAAAATAAAGTGTAACACACATGGCTATTATTTTTCCGCTCTTTTATTGTAGAGTTGAAACATGAAATCTGTAATGAGAATGACACGTTTTACTCAGAGAAGTTAGACATTTAGGAAATTAACAATCAAACATATCAAACATCATACACAGGTACTTCCAATAAACCAGATGATTTTAACCCTTTTCTTGAGTTGGAAAGTCCTGTACGGTTTAGCTCCAAAGCTAATTAAACACAAATGCCAGCTTACTGAAAATCACAGTCGATCAACTTTGCAAACCAGTGGGCAGGGTTGACGATCTCTGTTATAAACAATTCAATAATTACTCACAACTATGGAATGAACAGTGAGTGATTAAAAAAAGTATAAGTTACACATATAGAATTGATTATAACCCATTTTAACATTGTTTTGTAATGATCTGGTGCATTTAGATAAAGGCATAAAAAGGCAGTCACAGTGATATTTACAGAGTAGTTTGAAGAGGATTTCAGTCCTATGTACAAAGAAGAGGTTTTCAAGATACAGTATATACACATTACAATAAGTTATATTATGCACTTACATTAATGCATACCAAAAATGCTGCTATAAGAATATATGTCACAATCAATACACATAGGAAGCAGAATGCAGTCTGTTTATATGTTTTGTTTGTTTGTTTTGGAGCGTGTCCTCTTAAATCATTAATTAACAAAAAATAAATACTTAATCCAAGAACAGTGTACTAGGGTTTTCAGCTATGAGTACGAAATGTGTTTTGAAAAAAATGATATCCCAAGTTTATGTTTTTAATGACAAATCTATTCCCGTATTTTTTTAAATGTGTATATATATTTTTTTTAAATTTATATTTTATTGTTATTAATCATGCACAAGATCTATAGTGCCATTTTACAGTCTTAATACTCAAAGGTAGTAGGCTACACAAGAACCTCTTCTCTTTCTTAAAACTACTTTGAATAATGACCTTTATTTAGTCTCAAGAAATCTGCTTCTGCATTCACAGAAAATCAGCACTTAAATGCTCGCTACCCAAGATTGTTTGATCCGTTACAGCTTTGCAATTCACTTTCCTCCACAGGCGGGGAGTTTTGGACAGCATGGCGTCCTCTTTGAGTTCCAATTAAGTTTCCAGAAGCCCTTCGGAAGGTGGACAGTCGATGCCGAAAATTCTCTCCAGAGAAGAAGTAGAGCATCGGGTCAAAGCATGAGTTAGCAGCAGCCAGGCAGAGGGTGATGACCACAGACTTCTGCATATAAATAATCTCCTCACAGTTAGCTTTTTTGCGGTTTTTAAAGTGGAGATGCAGTGTGCGTTGTATATGATAGGGCATAAAACTAACCAAGAAAGCCAGCATTACCACAATAATCATCCGAATGGCCTTGTTACGTGTGTAACGCTGCTTATTCGCTCCGCTAGTGTTTCTAAGCAGAGTGCGCAAGATGCCAGCGTAGCACAGCAAGATGACCAGGAAGGGAATAATAAAACCCACCACCAGGGAAAAGTAATTCAGCATGATCAGTTTGTCCAGGCTTTTGGATGTTTCTGGTGGTTCAAAACATTTGGTTTTGTTAGACTTTGGATCAGTATGCTGACCAGAGAGGAGGAAGGGTGAACTGGTGGTGCAAATGAAGACCCAAATGCACACGCAAACTATCCATGCCTTCTTCTCAGTGGCTAGCCTCAGGTTCTGCACCGGGAACACAATTGCCAGAAAGCGGGTAAAACTCATGGCCATCATGAAGAAGACACTGCAGTAGAGATTGACATACAGCGCGTAGGAACTTAAACGGCAGAGAAAGTCCCCCAGGTTCCACTGGCCTTTGTTGACGTAGTAAAGCACCCGTAGTGGCAGAGTGCTGACACACAGCAGGTCTGACACGGCCAAGTTGAGCATGTAGATGTGGAAGGATGATTTCTGACGGTAGGTACGAAGGAGCACGTACAATGCGAAGCCATTGCCCATCAGCCCTAAGATGGTGATGATAGAATATACCGTTGAATAGACTTGGTTACGGAAGTCATCGATTGAGGCGCACACTTGTGAATCATTAACCGTTGAAGATGTTATGTTAGATAGACCCATTCTTGCATTGGTGTCTGAAATATGAAAGAAAGAAATATAAATATTAAATTCCTATAACATATGAACACTCTTTTTCTATTACAAATCTGTACTGTATTTCCAAAGAAAAAAAATACTGCCATACAAATTAACCAGACAAAAAATATATTAATAGTTGTATAAAAAGGTGTTTAGAACTTTTACAGCAGTAGATGATATCCAGCCACTAAAATTAACGTCATACATATCTTTTATAAAACATTATGTTTGTGCCTAACCTACACAGTGTCGCTTACATGATTACACAGCAAGTCAAATCACATTTGTTCATATTGTATAACACTTAACATATATGGAGCGGTTTCAGTGTCATAAGGCTCTTCAGTTTGAGGAATAATTCATTTAAAATGTAATAACATATGTTCCTCTGACTTTACAGTATGAGTGCAGTGTAATTGATGTTTCTAAGCTACAGCACAAGTGTTTTGATAAATATAGATATAAAGATATCTATAAAGATAAATATAGATAATTTAACCACCTGCTACATCATCTCAAAATATAGTATCTCATAGCATCTAATGTTTTATCACCAAGAGCTGTTTCAGCCTTTTAGTGAGACCATACTCCTCAAACTGATTTGTATCAATCATTACCCTCTGTGAGTGTAAGAAAGACCGTACAGCAGGGGTCCTCAAACTGCAGATCTAATGACAATGACAGCACCATTTTAATGTTTCTACAGGTTAATTGTGCAGCATGTCAAAACCGCAGAGCTGTACACACCACAAAACTCAGGATATTTTTTGGTAATGATCTACTGGTATTTTTATAAACTGAATTTTTCCTTCGTACGTTTAAAAAAAAACGTCCAATACAGTAGGAAGACAAATTAAATTAAATATAGAGTGTTAACAGTGACAGGATTATTGGCAGGCCAGTTTTAGTGACAGGATGCGCCTAACTATGCGACAGAGCGGTCCGTTAAAGATGACTTGTATGAAGTGATAGTATGTCCCAAAGCTTTCCTATACTTTTCCTTCAGAAAAAGATGCAGCACAGACTTCTTTGCAGTGGTGTCATTTCACCAAAAGTGTGTGGTGTGTCCAAAGATGAATCCCATATAGCTTTGATCATAACACACTTCTTTAATAATTTACAGTACTTCACAAAACTTATTTTCCAGCACTTCAAAGCTCAAACGTCTGAATATTATTCAATTTAAATGTTTTTTTATGTAATGACCAAAAACATTTTTGTTCAACCTTCAAAGATTGTCCCCATTTGTAAAACTAAAATATTATGTAGATAAAAAGACATGAATTTACCACTTATAATCAGTAGATGGCTGCAGAGGAGCATTTATTTACTCATTAGCCATTTACACTTCCTATTTTCTTCAAACGTTTTCCTTTGGAATTTATTTTTAGAGATGATCAAATCAATTTTATAACATTAAAAGTCAATTTTTGTAATTGTGTCTATTTCTATTTTTGTACTGAAGTGTAACGTACATATTTGTAGGAAAGATCAAAGTTTCATGAAAAACAAAAACTGTTCTTCAAACTTTGAAATTACACAAACAAGAGCTCCTCCTTTATAATCTCTGAAGCTGCCAGTCAGTTCTGTGCAAACTCACAGGGTGAAAAAACTCCCATATTAATCAATGAATCAGACTAAACTCCACAATTAATATTTTATTTACATTGAGTCTCCACTTTGTTATAATGAGAAGATTTGTGTGTACAGCTTAGTAAACTTGTGCTAAAGAAACTCATTCAGTGTTTTGAAAGATACCGAGCAGATTCTCACAACCAGTAACTTCACCTCTGAATAGACATTATTTTCAACAGAAATGGTTGTGACTGGCTACAATATCAATGTCAATTATAGTTCTATAGCACAACTAAACACAACAGCAGTTGACCAGTGTGCTTTATACCAATACAGAAGACAGTAAAAATATCAATATATAATTAATAAACTCATTAAAACAAAAACACAGTGCAATACATTTCATAATGACCATATGCCAGCTCAAAAATATAAGTTTTTAACTTAGATTTAAAAGCAGATATAGATGGAGAAAATCTAATACTGAAGGGCAGTGCACTCCACAATCTGGGAGAAGCTACAGAGAAAGTATGGTCACCCCTACTTTTCAGCTTTGATTTCAGAATACGTAGCAATCTCTGATTAAATGACCAGAGACACATAACTGGACGATGTTCAGTCAGTAAATCCGAAAGGTAAGGAGGGACCAAGTCATTTAAAGATTAAAATATTTTTTAAATCAACACGGTATTTTACAGGCAGCCAGTGCAAAGAGGATAGCACTAGAGTAATATGGTCCTGCTTAATATGGTCTTCACTACTCAGTGCAACAAAATCATGTTGTATGCACATTTGCAGCACCACTGAACTTACATTACATGAATATAATAACCAGATTACTTTAATTTACTTGCTTTTCAACAGTCTGCATTAAAATGATATTACTTTGGATTTTTCTGACCAAATAGCAAACCCTACCATAACCTATTGATGCCCCAGCCTCTTGGACAGTTGTTTTCAGCTCTGGCCCTCGAGATCTAATATCCTGCAGAGTTTAGCTACAACCTTGGAGTTCAACAATTCCTCTCCTCCACGTAACCCTATGGCACCATACAATGTATGATCGTGCTCTCCTCTAAATGTAAACAATGCATTGTTTACTGCAGGAAAATCATGCGCATACGTGATAATCTCCAAAATGGTGCCATATGGTTACGCAGAGGAGAATAATTTTAAAATAAAGTCATTATTTTTGTTTTCTTTATGCACACAAAGTATTCTCGTAGTATAGCTTCATATAGCTTCGTAAAATTACGGTTGAACCACTGATGTCCCATGGACTGTTTTACCGATGTCCTTACAATGTTTCTGTGCCTTAATCGTGTAAGGATCCTTGCTGTCAAAAGAGAATCAAAGAGCTCTCAGATTTAAGTTAGGTAGGATGTTTTTTTTTTTTATTCTAGTGTATGCATACTCTACCTGGTCCCCTGGATTTTAAATACAACTATAATACCTGAAACATGCAGCTAGTGAAAATGATAATTTAATTAAAAGATTAAATTGCTGTATTAAATTTAGACCTGCTATTCATAAAATATGGTACATCATATTTTAATTTTACGCATTTTTACAGTGTTGCTCATTCAAACCAATCACACACGATTCTGTTGAGCTTAGGAATGCAGTGGCCAATCAGAGGTGTTCCAATTGATTTAGACTGAAACTCACAAATTACCTGACCACAAGCAACAAAGTGCAGATGTACATAAGAGATTCATTCATCATACAGTGTATGGACAGCTTTATTGATAATAAGATGAGTTATAAATGCGTAAACACTAACTGACTGAGCTCATTTAATATTGTGTTCTTTCACTGCATGATTCAGTCTAATACAATGCATGCTAGAATGTTCCCAAAATTCAATATATGGGGGAAGAATATGTATATATTTATATCATTTTAAATATTTAAATCACACAAAGAGTGTATCAATGTGATATTGAAACTGCCAGAAGGCGCCAACAAATCACTGTTAACAAGTGAGTCTTTGCGATTGAACCGAATCATTTAAACAGTGTGTAATGCACTGTAATGTAAAGGGATTTTCACACTGAACGTGAAAATTTGAATATTCGTGAATGTTCAGCGCAATAACGCTTTTGAATCGATACAATAGATCCCTATGGAGCTATTAACACCAGGTGCGATCATTCGCAGTGCGAAAATACAAGAATACATCCCATGTGTCGATTTTTCCCCCTGTCACTATGCCATGAATCGGGCCGTCCAATCAGATTTGAGCTTAGATCACGTGACCTGAGCAGCTGCTGTTGCACAAAAAGGCAAGAGTGGTGGTGCTGTTTCAAGACCAGTGTAAACTACTATAGCACAGAAGAAGAGTATTCTGAGAGAGAAGAGGATGCTGGGTTCTTGTTATCTTTGGTATCTGATGTTCTTAATATAATTTATATTAATTATCCACTGAATTATGTGATCTGGAGACCACTGTCTATTTTCTTCCATGTGTGCGAGTGTTATGGATCAGAGTACGTTTATTCTCTACATTTCAGTCTTTCAATTTTTAAATCACATCTTAAAACTCATTTTTTAGATTAGCCTATCCTGAGTGATTTTAGTTTAGCCTATCCTGAGTGATTTTAGTTATGTTAATTGGGTATTGAATTTTTGTAGTATTGTTTATCGTGTTGTTGTATTTTCCTTCTGTTTAATTATGTATTTTATTATTGTAAGGTGTCCTTGAGTGTCTTGAAAGGCGCCCACAAATAAAATGAATTATTATTTATTATTACATCTTCTGGATGTAAAAAAATTGAGTGAAACTTTTTTACAAAAATGTTCCATATGAAATATCAAAGCAAATAGGCATATGTGGTGATATGGTTATATTTTCTGTATGTGTTTTGTATGCAGCTCATGATATTTTTATAGCAATAATGGATATTTATGACAATAAGCTGTGTGGTGTTAATAAAATACAAAGACTGCATGTCTGCCTGTTATAGAATCAAAAATCAACTATGGATCACAATCCAGAGTTATTACAAGCACTCTATGAAGGTTTAAAGAAAATACATTAATAATTACATAATTTTTCAAATGTGGCTTGATGCTAATTGTACTTATATTTATATTTTAAGATATATTCTTGTAAGCATTATATACAGTTTGTTTCTGGCGTAGAACCTAAATGTATTATTAATGTAAAGATGCGTATAGAGCAGATATTAAATCCATGTACGAGATACGTATCTGAGGAAAAATGCATTGCTGTTCCGCGCCACCTAGCGTACAGGTGTGAATTGGCAGAAGGTGATCAATCCGTTCGTGTTCGGTGTGAAAGCACCTTTCATCGGCAATTCGCCTTGCTTGGTAACAGCCCCAAATGTCTTATTATTCTAATTGACAAAAAATAATGCACACATCTAGAACAAAATGGCTTTATAAAGGTAAAAATGGCCATAAAGGGTCAAAATCACTTTAAACTTGTTGGAAAGATTCATTTCTGTCACTGCTGTGAACTTATCACACAGAATATGAAGAATATCAAAAACTTTATGAGTCAGCTGTTAAAATTAACGATAACAATTTAAAAATTGCAATCGGTACATCTCTAGTTATTATAGGATACATTTATTAACTTATGAACACACTGTAGTATCGTATAATGTAATATAAGCTCATAAGGTAATACCAGCACATAATTTAAAGCAATCATTATTATATGTATACAATGTCATAATTATATTTCAATGTAATAAATTTGAGCACAAAACGAAATCATAGTTTTATATAAATGAGCTATTACATTAAAAGAAAATTAGGTTTATTTGGCTACGTTGTGAACTTTTTATTTTTTTAAAAGCTTACTAATTTTGTGGTTCTAAAGAAAATTTGACTGAAGAAAGTATTAAGAAAAGTATTAAGTGCCGGTACTGAACAGAACCCTAGGGCTCTTCACTATCAAAATACAGTGATGTGAAGGGAACAAATGGAGATACCAGGCATGTAGAAGTAAATTTCTCCAACCACAGGGCAATAATGCACCCTGGAGCATACTGAGACTGAAGACCTTAGTCTACGCCTACATTAAAAAAATGAAAAGCATATCCGCTTAGTTAAGGGTTGATTATTGTTGTTAAAAAATGTAATGTTGATAATGTTGTGTTATAGTAATATGTTTAGGTGTGAAGTCATTATGAAAGGGGGAGGGAATGTAGTGAATCTCAGAGTATTTTGAGTGTGAACACTAGAAGGTGTTTTTGGTTAATGCAAACTAAAGAAGCTGTTGAGTTTATTTCTAGAGCACATTTAAAAACAACAAAACTTGACCAAAGTGCTGTACATAAAGGGTCATACAACAATGTACAATACTGATTAGAAAAACAAAACAGCAGACAAAAAGGAAAATGAGAGCTCTCAAATGCCAATAAACAAAAATGTGTTTTCAGACTAGTTTTAAAAGCACAGAGTTGGGGCCATCCTCGCAGACAAATGTAATGAATTCCAGCATTTAGGGTCAGCTACTGCAAAAGCACGATCTCCCCTGTGCTTCAGGACCACCAGCAACATAAGGTTATGTATGGAATGTGCAGTTGTATAAGATCAGTGGCCTGTAGCACGAAGCGAGATGAAAAAACTCAAAGAGTTGCAGAGTAAGTTTTGAGTTGACAAAACACAATAAAGCAACCTGGTTCGGATCAGGTTCACAAAGCTTGATATAAATGTTCTCTGTCAACTCATAGAGTTTTAACCAGAGTGTGTGTTTAACTCTGGAGCGCGTGCAGCAAACAGCCAATCACATGGAGCGTGGAGAGATCAGTGAAGCGTCAGCTGGATTAACTTTTCTGACGAAGATTAAGAGATGTCATTATTAAAAATGTAATGCATTTAAATGCATTTACAAGAAAGGAATAAATACTTCTGCTGCAGCAAAATGTTGAATGCAGAAAGAAAATATATGACTATGCAAAGGAATCAACTGAATTTGATTTTATATTACTTCACACAGAGCTTAAAAGGAAAACATACGCTTAGTGATTTTAAAAGTTGTATATATTAAAACATCTATCTATCTATCTATCTATCTATCTATCTATCTATCTATCTATCTATCTATCTATCTATCTATCTATCTATCTATCTATCTTGTCTACAAGTCGATCTATAGAACCATTTAAAATGTTTAGATCTAAAAGGATTTATAATGTTTCTCTTTCTGGTGGAATATGTTTGCATTGCTGCTTTAATTTCTCATTCGCTAGCTTTTATCAATGCTGCATTTATTATAATCCCACTTTTTTATCACAGCTGCTATGATTCACTCTCTCGAACGTCTTCACAAGCTAAGTTTCTTTTAATGCTCACAGGTTATTGGCAACATGTGTTTTGCTATGGCTATCCACGTTGCTTAGGCTCATTTAGTTGTTTAATTGGCATTGTAAGGTACTATCTATGTACTGGCAATATGCCCGTTGTTGCAATATGCTGTGCCTAAAGGGGGATATGATGTAATTTAATGCATTCGGAGTTGTTACGCTATTAAGAGTTGGATTGATATGGGCACTCAGCGATACGAGTGAGAGCAAGAGCGTGCACGCATTTCGTTCACTTCCTGTGGGTTTCTGCCAAAATAAAAGCTCCATCAACATTCATAAATGTTAGTATTGTAATTTTAATGTTGTTCTGTAAAATAAATAAAAAAGACAATAATAATGATAATAATAATTACCCTACAACAGCTCTATTAATACATGTATTATGACATTCACACAGTGTTCAAATTGGGATCTGTAATAAATTCTATTGTTTTAAAAGAAGTCTCTTCTCAGCAAGGCTGCATTTATTTGTACAGAAAAAATACATGCCTGGTTCAAGAAGGGGTCTCAAAAATGGCCAAAAATTGTGCTTTGTTGGTATGTCTGATAAAAGGATAAAAGGATAAAAAATGTTCAGTGTTCAGTAAATTAAATTGTTGTTTTGTAATTGATTGCTTTATTTGAAAAGTAGGACAAAACAGTAAAAAGCACTTTTTGGCTATTTAATTTATGCAATGGTGAAAAATGGCAAAATAGGCCTACATGGGGGAAAAAAATTGAAAAAATGTGTTTGGTATTCGGCCCAGTGTTTCATTTTGTTCGGCTTCAGCCAAGATTTTTCATTTCGGTGCCTCCCTAAGATGTACTGGGATAAAAGTGTATAGTTTGGGTATAAACATTTATTGTCTGCAGTAGTGATCAAAACGAAAGTATCTTAACACTTGTAATGTAAACGACAACCGTTTAAACAGTATTTGTTATTTAATCATTCATTCAGGAGATAATAGTGAAATAAGTCTTTATGATGTGACTCCATTGAATTTTTATTTTGTTCAAATGAATATATATTTTTGAAAGACTTAAGAAATGAACATTTTGTCAGAACCACTAGTAAATTATCTTATTTTGTTTAGTTTTCTAATCTTTTTTTTTCAGAATCGTGATCTCCAATTTATTAAAAACAATGTGATTCTCAATTTATCCAGAATCATGCAGCTCTAATTTACGTGTTATTATCACTGCATATAAATCATTAAAATATGAGTTTAATTTCATAAAGTACAAGTTGATTTCTAATTGAGGATTTAAAAAAAAAAAGAAGTCTAAAAATCTCGTCTCGTCTTGTTCTGGTGAACCCAGTCTCGTGTCTCGTGGGATAAGTGTCTCGTCACACCCCCAGTAGCCAGTGAGATCATATATACTAGCCCTGACTAGTAGAAGGTCATCATGCAGAAGACTGAGCTAACTGAAAACTAGGTCAAATAACAAACACACACAATGACTTAGTATTTTTGTTGTTCTCAAGTACAAATATCTGAATATTCTTGAATCAATACAAATGTACTTGAGAAGCAAAATTATTTAAGATATTACATTTCTGGGGGGGGGGGGGGGGGGGTAATCTTAATTCAAGGGAAAAGCAATATTATTTTCTTGCTTATTTGGCTTTTTCAGAAAACAAGACTTAATGTTTTACTTCTTAAGTAAATGTATTGATTTTCTTGATTTAAAATATATTTTTAAACTGTACAAAGACACTGCACATTTTTAATATTACCTAAATATCAGAGATACATCATATACTGTCGCAATCATGTGTTGATTCCGTTCACATTTCATCAGTTAGAACAGTTCTATCTGCCCTATATTCAAGACAATGAGAGGTTATAAATATATATAATATATATATATTATAGAAGGGACTTTACAGTTTGAGGGCGCACTCCAGCCTCAAGTATGAAGGAAACACATTACATGAGTTAGTTCACAGCACTTATGCTCACATTTGGCCAAAAAAAGAGACAAAAATAATACTCTTCTCCAAAGCCTTTTCCCGTACAGTTGAGCACTTTTATAAAGCCCTCTGATGAAAAGGGCTCTCATAAAGTGTTAAAGAGTGATTTTATTGCATGTTATTGCTATATAGAGTCTGCATTCATCTCATTCAAACACAATCATTATTAATGCCATAGTTTAATATTTGCATTCATGCATTTTAAAATAAATGTATTCAAATTCCATAGAATTAGCATAAATATGTTAATTGTAATAATGAACAAAATAAATAAAGCCTACCTAAATAAATAAATGCATAATAACTTTATGCAGTTAAAAAGTATGAACATGGTTTAAATATGGCTAAATGTGGAACAAGCAATATTAAATTAGTTAATGAATTTGATATTTTACATACAATAATTTGGAGTAATTGATGATTAATATAAACCTCATTATTGTGCATTTAAACATTTACCTTCACAGTTAGTTTTTTTATATAACTGATAAATATGCATCACAGTCTGTTGGTTTGTTTGTTAAAACTGCATATTTCAAATGGATGTATATTATAAGCAATTAAAATGCATTCATCTTTAACATGACATTAAAAAAAATATATATTATAAAATTACCTAAACGCAATCATTGATCAACATGATGTTATGGACTATTCCTATTTATTTTCTCTTATATTTATTTGTAATGCAATTTATTAAATTAACTAAGCTGTTTTACATGTTTAATTATTCTGAAAGACTGTGGTATTACCTTTTCCCTGGCGGTAAGGTTTTAAGGGATACTCCACCCAAAATGCAGCTCATGTGCATTTCTTTCTTCTGTGAAACAAAATAACAGATTCTGAAGAGCGTTTGTGAACCAGACAACATGAGCTCACTGTAGCATATGAGCAAACAAGGAAAGCAATGCACTTAGTTCAGCTCAGACTCCAGTTTTTCAGAGAAAGTAGATTCAGCTCTGATATCATTACAAACGCAGGCTTTCTAAAAACTTTCATGCATCCAGATCAAACAGTCATTCTGAAACCACATCGCATGCTTGACTGGTGTATAAATTGTTATCATCTAACCGTTATCTGCCCGTCTTCGGTCGAGCAGTCCCGTCACAGCAAACGTCTCCTTCCACTAACAGAGTTTGTTTGAGTTGAACACACGAGGAATGCACTATGATACCGATCTTGTGCAGCACCTCCCTTCTGCTGAAGACACCAAGCATATTAATGAACAACCAGTCTTAAGGGTACATTTTTCGAAATTGATGTATGGTTTGTTATGATATGACAATATTTGGCTGAGATACAACTATTTAAAAATCTTGAATCTGAGGGTGCAAAAAAATCTAAATATTGAGAAAATCGCAATTCTTAGCAAGTTCTTAGCAATGCATATTACTAATCAACAATGAAGTTTTGATATATATATATATGATATGTACTAAATATCTTCATGTAACATGATCTTAATATCCTAATGATTTTTGGCATATAAGAAAAATTTATAATTTTGACCCATACACTGTATTGTTGGCTATTGCTACAAATATACCTGTGCTGCTTATGACTGCTTTTGTGCTCCAGGGTCACAGATGCTGAAATGCTTGCATGTTTTATTATTTATTTATTCATTCGGACAAGTGTTTATTTTTTTTTTTTAATCATGATTAACTCTGGAAGGTGTGCATCTGAAAGCGTGACATAGGCAGAAAACATCCAAAACAAATTTATATAATAAGATTATCTTATGAGAGATCGTTATGGATATCCGGCAGCCATATCACCCTGCAGCCCAAGACCGGTTGCCCACTGAAGCTAAGCAGGGTTGAGCCTGGTCAGTACCTGGATGGGAGACCTCCTGGGAAAACTAGGTTGCTGCTGGAAGAGGTGTTAGTGAGACCAGCAGGGGGTGCTCACCCTGTGGTCTGTGTGGGTCCTAATGCCCCAGTATAGTGAAGGGGACACTATACTGGAAAAAGCACCGTCCTTCGGATGAGACGTTAAACCGAGGTCCTGACTCTCTGTGGTCATTAAAAATCCTAGGATGTCCTTCGAAAAAGAGTAGGGGTGTTACCCCGGCATCCTGGCTAAAACTAGCCCACTGACCTCTGACCATCATGGCCTCCTAATCATCCCCATACACTGATTGGCTTCATCATTCTGTCTCCTCTCCACCAATAAGCTGGTGTGTGGTGGGCGTTCTGGCGCACTATGGCTGCCGTCGCATCATCCAGGTGGATGCTGCACATTGGTGGTGGATGAGGAGATAGCCCCCTTACTATGTAAAGTGCTTTGAGTGTCTAGAAAAGCGCTATATAAATGTAACAAATTATTATTATTATTAAATAGCATTAAGTTAAATGCATTTACAAGACAGAAAAAATGCAACTGCTAACATGAAAGTTTGAACAAAATTCTACTTAATGCAGGAGGAAGGACTGAATTTAATGAATTTATAGTTCCATATATTATAGCAGGCTCCAAATGAAAGCAATTCACAGCGAAAGCATTTTAGAGATTAAATTGCCTGGCTTTTTATGCTAACTATTTATTACATTTACATTATGTAATTTATATACATGTATTAAATATTTAGCAGCACAAGTCAGATAATTTCATCTCTAAAATGCTTTTGCTGTGAATTGCTTTCATTTGCAGTAAATGATTCAGGAGGAGGGGGGGGGACATTATGGTGTCAGATATACATTATGTCACTTACAGCTGCAGTGCATCAGGTTAGCCGTGTAGTGTTAGTAGTTAAAGTCACTGGCTTTGAGGTAGAAACAATAGCAGCGGAGTGGACTACCACAAAACTCAGTGTAGAGGAGCAACTCAGGAGGAAGACTGGATCTTAAACCTGCAAATAACGCACCTCATATTTGCAAGTAGCAATAAGTGCAGGCTGGAGCAATGGGTCTTCATGGTTGGTCGAGAAAGCTGTGTGTCAGGGTTAGGGCTGGGTTAGAGGTAGTTTACGCCCATAACTGCAGCTATACCCCTGTGTGTGTGTGTGTGCGTGAGTGTGTGTGTGTGTGTGTACGTGCGTGCGTGCGTGTGTGTGTGACTGTGTGTGTGAGAGTGTCTGTGCGTGTGTGTGTGTGTGTGTGCGTGCGTGCATGCGTGTGTGTGTGTGTGTACGTGTGTGTGTGCATGTGTGACGGTGTGTGCGTGTGTGTGAAAGTGTGTGTGCGTGCGTGTGAGTGAGAGTGTGTGTGCGTGCGTGCGTGTGAGTGAGTGTGAGACTGTGTGCGTGTGTGTGTGTGTGTGAGAGTGTGAGACTGTGTGTGCGTGTGTGTGAGTGTGAGACTGTGTGTGTGTGTGTGTGTGTGTGTGTGTGTGTGTGTGTGTGTGTGTGTGTGTGTGTGTGTGCGTGAGTGAGTGCGTGTGTGTGTGTTTGTGTGTGGTGGTTGTGTGTGTGTGTGTGTGTGTGTGTGTGTGTGTGTGTGTGTGTGTGTGTGTGTGTGAGAGAGTGTGCGTGTGAGTGTTTGTGAGAGTGTGTTTGTGTGAGTGTGAGTGTGTGTGTGTGTGTGTGTGTGTGTGTGTGTGTGTGTGCTTGTTTGTGTGTGTGTGTGTGTGTGTGTGTGCATGTGTGTGTGTGTGTGTGTGTGTGTGGTGTGTGTGTGTGTGTGTGTGTGTGTGTGTGTGTGTGTGTGTGTGCTTGTGTGTGTGCTTGTGTGTGTGAGAGTGTGTGCGTGTGTTTGAGTGTGTGTGTGTTTGTGTATGTGAGAGTGCATGTGTGTGAGAGAATGTGAGCGTGAGTGTGTGTGTGTGTGTGTGTGCGTGTGTGTGCGTGAGTGCGTGTGAGTGCGTGTGCGTGTGTGCGTGCGTGTTTGTGTGTTTGTGAAATTTTGATCCATTCCACCCCTGCCCCGTCTCCATATTTGTGTTCGCTGAAAATGTGGATGTCAAAAAGCGAGTACCACATTTATTTCCTCATTCATGCATGTTTCTTTATCACTATAATGTGTTAATACCAGTCCTGAGCTGCACAGCTACAATATATTTACATGCACCATCATATAAACTATATTTCAACATTTCTATAGATTGGCTGCCGATATTAGGACTGCACAATGACAATCACAATTATTGGACTCAAATTTACATTCCCAATTATTAATCATGATTGTTCTGTGACAGAACCGCACCCTTTACCTGGACCCCTCCTTCCTTCACGATTAATTTACATTTATTAATTTAGCAGATGCTTTTATTCAAAGCGACTTACAACTGAGGAATACAAGCTATTCGTCATAACGAGCAAAATAAACATTGTAAGTTCTCGTAATGCAATGCTTCACACAAGCCAGATATGAAGGGATTCAGAAAAGTTTTATTATATTTCATTTTTTGTAGGATTCAGTTAAATGTTGATGAACGATATGAGTTTTCAGCTGTTGCTTGGAAGCAGTGTTGCCAACTTAGCAATTTTGTTGCTAAATTTAGCAACTTTTCAGACTATCCTGTCAACTTTTTCTTACGAAAGCACCTAGCAACAAATTTAAGCGTGGATTTAAGCGCTCGCACACTTTAAGATCAGATCTGAGCATACACGTTATAAATGAGGCCCCTGGTTTATTTTGGACACTCCTTGCCCTTGGAGACTTTATTCCTCCCACCACAGTTGCGAATTAATTTTTTTTTGTTGTATGGACACTTCATTTCCAGCTATATCACAGACTTGATTGCACAGATACTATTTAAACTGAACTGAGCTGGAAAATGACATCACTGAATTCAATAATGCAATGCATTTAACTCAAAAATGTTCCTGTTTTGATATTGTGCAGTTGCTTTGACAGAATTTGTATTGTTAAAAGCGCTATATAAAAAAAGGTGACTTGACTTGACTCTTATTATTTCATCAGAATTATTGCACTTTCACATATGTACAAATCAAGAGAACGACAACTCATACGCATGCTTTATTTTAATTAATCCCAAACAATAAAATTCCCCATTAATGAAAAATTATGCTAATCTTTTGCTTTTAAATCAACAATGAAAATAATTTGTCCTGCGTCAAAGAGATCGCATTTGTGCATTTATTTAGTAACCACAATCGCAAACAATATAGATTCAAGATTCATGATTTGCATTTGCAGTTCATCACCGAGTGAGGGAATAAAGACTGACTAATGTGATCATATTTCCACAATATTACACTCTCTTATTACACTCTTTGCATTGGCTGCAAATTTGTTACAGAATTCAATTAAATTCAAGATTATTTGTATAGTGCTTTTTATGAAAAAATCGTTGCAAAGCAGCTTTACAGGAAATTAAGTTTCTACAATAGATTTATATATTGCAGAAACATATATATTTAAATTATGGCAACATTTGTTTAATTTTGTATATTCTCTGAGGTAGGTGTTCAACAGTAAAGTATCGAGTATTTTTTTAATTGTTTAATTGTGTTTAATTTTAATTTGTTTAATTGTGTATATTCTCTGAGGCAGGTGTTTGGTCATCTCGGATCATGTAAGGGTTGGATCCAGACTGAAGCTTGTGTAATTATGGGTTGTTAATCCAGAAACAGAGATACAAATAGAGACATAATTAGCGCAGCTGTTGTTCCATCCAAGCAAAAAGTATTTGTTCAACCCAAGCTAAAGCATAATAATATGCGTTTGATCAGATATAACTGCAGTGCAAGACTTGATTTCAAAATGTTTTTTTGTTTTAATCTCTGAATGATTAGTTTCAAACAAAATTTCTGATTGTTTGAATTGAAATAACTCTGCTAGATCATTAAGGTCATCCAAACACAGATTGCTGATGGTTTTCAGCTCTGATACCCCTGTGGGCAGCACACAGACATACAGCGCCATTGCACTACAGGGCCGCTCCTGATCCCGCCCACATCTCTCTCCCATTTCACTTCCTGTCAGCTCTGATCCGTCCTATCACAATGAGAGGTGACCCCCCCTCCCCCAAAAAGTAAAATGAATAATGATGTTTTAGTCTATATCCTGCAGGCACATCTGTAACATCTGCTGTTGACTGGAACTCTTTAATTATTGTCCTAATTGTGGAAATGGAAATGTTCAATGCATTAGCTCTTTTTACTTTTTGAGTTCATTGTGAAGTATTGTAATATTAATTATTATTATTATGTGTTTTGGAGGCATGATTATGCAGGAAAGGTGGAATCTTGCTTTCAAAGCTAGCTTGCTGTTGCTATTCTTACCAAAATCACCTACCCTACCTTTAAGTTGAGGGGTGACCAAGGTTTTTCTATTGTTGGTCCATAATTATGGAATAGTTTTCCTATATCCTTAAGATTAAGAAAACATTAAAGCATTAAGGTAGCAACATAACAAAATGTGTGTGAAATTTGGAAAAAATAATAATTTTGAATGCATTGTGTAGAGCCCTGCAGAATACAGTTCCAGCCCTGCTCCCACACACCTACCTTTAGTTTTCAAATAAGCCTGAAAGACTTGATTATCTGGATCAGGTGTGTTTAATTAGAGTTGACGATAAACTCTGTATGGCTGTAACCCTCCTGAAACTGAGTTTAACACCCCTGGTGCAGACACTTTAAGGTTTTGCATCTTTAAAACCGGAATGACCTGTTCTAGATTATATTTGCTTCCTTGGAAGAGAGACATCTGATAAGAGCCACGCACTTAATACACATAGGTTAAGAATATCAAGAACTGCAGCACACTGTATTTACATTATATAAATATATGTTGCTTTTTGTTCTGCTCCAGTGACTCTTATTTTGATATTAATTTGCTCCAGTTGGTTATGTTTTCACACTACCTGATTTGATTGGTTTCATTGGTTATTGATTATGGCCATTTTATAGTTTGTTATCCAGTGTATTCAGGCACTTTCTCGTTCACTTGTTCGGTCTTGTATTTATGCTGTTATGGCTTTAATACCTCCTTGGATTGACATTTGACCTCATGAAGACATATTGGAATGTGACTGACCACCATGCATATGATGATGTGTCCATATATGTGGCAATGGACTCTTTTCTAATTTCAAGATTTATCAGAGGAGGAAGTCTGTGTAGCAGTAAAGTAAATTGTCAAAAAATGTCAAATTTACATCTTCATAGAAGCAACAATTGTTAACATTTCTTTCTTTTTTTTACATTTGTACCTTTATTTTTTTTAGTAGGACAGTATTTAGACGGAGGCAAATGGGAGTGAGGGGAGTGGGATCGGAAAAGGTCCATGAATCAGGACCTGAATTTGGTATGTCTTAAGCACAACAACATTATACTGTATGTCAACATGCTTCTATTGGCACCAACAATAATATTTTTTAAAATAATAATGATAATCATCATCATCATCATCATCATAACTTGAAATGAAAATAAACTTAATGAAAATAAAACAAAAGCACAGGAACCAAAAAATAAAAAAACAGCAACCAAACATTGCATTTTTGTAAGGACCCAAAACAAACAAAGAAAGACCCAAACCAAAGACCCAAACAAACAAAGAAACTCAAGGGTTTAAATAAACAAAGACCAAAGAGCTAGCGAGGAATATGTGAGTCAGTAAGGGTAATGGTAAGGAAGTAATGATAAACCATGGGAAACATGAACAGGAAACAAAATACAAAATAAATTCTCCAGAACAAAACAAGAAGAAGAATTTTTTAATTGTCACATACACAATTATACAGAGTATAACCAGCAGAGAAATGTGTTCTCTGCATTTAACCCATCCAAGTGCACACACACCTGGAGCAGTGGGCAGCCGACACTGCGGCGCCCGGGGAGAAGTCGGGGCCTTGCTCAAGGGTCTCACCTCAGTCGTGGACAATTCCTGCCGGAGCCGAGATTCAAACCCACAACCTCAGGTTACAAGTCCAACCCTCTATCCATTAAGCCACGACTGACAAGCAATGCATGATATTGTCAGGGTTCTGTCACTTCGGTCTAGTGTCATTCATGGGTTTTGTGACAGAGCCCTGACACTCCCGTCATGTCCTGTTTTCATGTGAGCGAGCGGCTTCGAGTGTGCTCGAGCCGTGCGCTCGCTCGTCTGCGTGCCTTGTTTTGTGTTGGAGCGTGGTGCTCGGATCCCGGCACTCATGTCTTGAGTTTCGGTTTCATGTCGAGGTTTGGACACTCGTGCTCCATGTTCTGTCTCGATTTATGAGCATGCGGTCTTTAGTTCGCTCGGCCGCGTGCTCTTCTGTCCATGTGTGTTGTGTTTTGTGTTGCACGCAGTTCGTGTTTTATCAGGCTGCGTGGATTCATGTTATATCTTGTGCTGTGTGGCACGCAGCTTTTGTTTTTCATTGGCTTTGTACTTTCATGTTGTCATGTCTTGTGTGAACACGTGGCTTATGAGTTTTCTCATTAGCTGCGTGTTCGTGTCCTGTTTTGCACATGGCTGGTGATTTGTTTGCTGGTTAGTGCTTTCGTTTTGTGTGAGCACATGGCTTTTGTCTGGTAGTTTTCTGTGTGCCATGTGCTCTCAAGTCAATTGTCTTGACCCCACCCATCTTGTTTCCTGATTATTAGTTAATTTCCCCCACCTGTCTTTCCTCGTTACCCTCCTCAGTCGCTCCCTTTATATTCTCCTTGTGTTTGCAGTCCTGTGCCAGTTCGTCATCGTTTCACCCTGGATGTATCCTGCCTTGTCTTGTCCTGTCCAGCCTTGTCTTGCCAAGCCTTTGCCTTGTTCCTGTTTTTCCCCCAAGGGGTAGTTATAGTTGTTGTTTTTATTTTATTTTATTAATAAAAGCCGATCTCCTGCACCAATGAGTCCTCGCCTCACCCCTTAACCCCTCAACAATGACAGATATATTGTGTGTTTGTGCCAGAGGGGCACTGGCCCCAGCTGAAATCTGTTTGCCCCCTGAAGTGCCTCTGTCCTGTCACTCATTGCTGATCTATGTCAAAACACTCGTTTGAAATTCACCCCATGCACTTTTTATTGCATCTTAATATTAAGCTTTACTTTTGTAAATATGAAGGTATACTATAAGCCCATAAAGGATGATTGAACTTAAAAACATTATGGAAACTCATTGCCTTAAAAAAGGTGATTTTGTTTTGTTGAACAAACAAGACATTTCAAATCCTTTACATTAGAAAATGTTAGTTCATTGTAATAACAATCTGTTAGAATAACTCAAATTCACCAGTTAAGGGAACTCAAAACATTAAATTGCACTAAATAAACTTTCAGTAGACCAAATTGCATTTTTTATATATCTATTTAATACATTTTATTTGACCGGATTATCTCTACCAAATTACACAATAAACAAGGACAAAAACACATGCAACAAGGATTTACTTTTAGAATTCACAGTTTATTTAAATTAAGTTTCAAAAATCTATTCAACAAATCTTAGGTAACTTTAGGTATGTTGAGTTTTTGTCTAATAAAACAAAGATAAAATGTCTGCAATGTATTGTCATGAACTAATCAAGATGCAAGGCCTAAGTCAATCCAAAAACAACAACAAATATCCTGAGGGAGATTCTCTAAACCGTCCTCCCAAAACTCTTTCCTCAAAGAGACAAGCAGCTCTTGTAGTGATTATGAACCCATAAGAGACGACTCTTTCGCCTTTTTGATTAATGAAGATAACTGATCAGATACTGATTAACTATTAGATTACAAACTACAAAAACGTGGTCCAAATTGCTTGCAGCCAATCGATAAAAGACTGTGGTGAAAGGTTCGGAATCGACATTCATGTATTCTTAATTATATATCTTTTCATTAGCAAACTGTTATACCTCTCATGTATTAATAATGGTTTCAGTGCAAACGGTAAAGAAAGAGCTTCAACTCACCAGCAAACGTCGACATAAATGCGCACACTGCATGGCATCAGTTCAAACAGCAGCTCCGCCCAATCAGATTCTTGTTGTGTTCCAGTCTGTACGTTGCCATCGGCAACAGACTCAAATAAGCTTACTTAAGTTGATTCAAATTAACAAATTCAATAGAATGAGAAAAGTTGTTTAAATGGTACACCTGACTCAAAAAAATTGAGGACTACATTAAACATTTTAATTTTTATGTTTAATGTACTTAATTAATTTGGGTTAAAACTATGTCAGGGATAACAGGATATTTGGTCTCTCATTAAACTATAACTACTGTAAGTGGGAGATATTTTTTAACTACTCATGAAGATTTGAAGCCATCAATATTGAGTGGAATAATGCTGAACTCCTGTAAAAAGCTGTCTAGTTTAAACATTTAAGGAAACAAAGGGAAAGTCTGTACTTAAAATGGTAAAATATTCACCATTAAAAGTTAAACATTAAGCCATTTGTGTGTGTGTGTGCGTGTGTATATATATATATATATATATATATATATATATATATATATTTGCTCACAGCTGGTTGGTTCAGTTTATGATCTCTTACCTAGAACATAACTAGCTATGGCGCGTAAGTTACTATGGCGATGAACACAACAACAACAACAACAACAACAAAGAAAGTACTTTTATGTTGCCTACAGCCCAGTGTTGGCCCCAGGACTAGGATTAAAGACCGCTGGCCTAGAAAAATGACTGGTGCACAGTGTACTGCGGATCTGTGTACCGTGAGCACATTAATGCAGGCATGATTCAGTCAGCCTCAGGTACAGCACTAACTGCTACTGTTAACATGAGCTGCAGCACAGTGCTCTCAATGCTGGTGTGTTCATGTGCATCATAGCAGGGGCAGGGATCATTTTTGAACATGAGCAGAAATGGGTGAAATATAGCAAAAGCCACCACTGACTGCATTATTTACTTACACAAATGATATACTTACAATTTAGTTATCGTCAAATTGTAAATCCATTCATCCATCTATCCTCTGAAACACTTGTCCCGTGTATGGTGCGGCTTGTCCCAGAATCTGGCTCAGTTAGGCCTCAAACCAGAGACCTTTGTGGCAGCAGTGCTCATATGCGCCCACATGATGAGAAAGCTACATTAACACCTTTAATTTAATGGTCAACATTCACTTTGTGTCAGTTTCTTGACTGCAGTATTGGATGGTTTGGGGGTTAGAATGGGTGTGCACACTTTGACATACAGTACTGTTTTTAAAATGGCCACATTAACATATCCTTTGGATTTCTGCATTTAAATTAAAATGTGGTCTGATCTTTATTTAAGTCACAATAAAAGATAAAAGATAAATGCAAAAAATAAATTAATACACAGATATTAGTACTGTTTAAACTGATATTGAAAACCTTGGTTTGGAAAGTAAGTGAAACAATAATCCCAATGAGGCATAATGATATCACATAATGATAGGCATAATGATGCAAATTATATCAATATGGATAAAAAAGAAGAGGAAGCTGTTTTTTGGAAAAGAGAAATCAGTTATTTTGACTGCACAGGTCTGCAGGTGTCATGTATGAAAGTGGCTTTTACTGTAGTGATGGTATGATACTACTATAAACATTGGTGGGGTAAATAGTCACATGACCAGAGGTGCAGCAGTTCCGGTTTGGCAGTCTGAAACATGTTGTCTGTGTCAACTAAAAGAAAGCAAGTAACACCTGTCATAAGACAAATAAAACATATTTGCTACAGCATTTACAATACAGATACATCTAAAAAAAATAGAATATCAAGAAAAGGTCAATATTTTTTGTCCCTCATTTCAGAAAGTGAAACCCATACATTATATAGATTAATTACACATAGAGTGAAATATGTCAAGCCTTTAATTCTTGAAATTTGGATGATTATGGCTTACAGATAATGAAAACCCAAAATTCAGTGTCTCTGAAAATTTGAATATTACATAAGATCAATAAAAAAATGATATTTTAAAGAGAAATGTGAGGCTTATGAAAAGTATATTGCTATGCACTCAATACTTGGTTGGGCCTTCTTTTGCATGAACTGCATCAATGCATGGAGGCAATCATCCTGTGGCATTGCTCAGGTGTAATGAAGCCCAGGTTTCTTTGATAGCGGCCTTCAGGTCATCTGCATTGTTGGTCTGGTGTCTCTCATCTAGATTCTCTATGGGGTTCAGATCAGGGGAATTTGCTGGCCAATCAAGCACAGTAACACTATGGTCATTGAACCAGCTTTTGGTACCTTTGGCAGTATGGGCAGGTGCCAAGTCCTGCTGGAAAATGAAATCAGCATCTCCATAAGTCTTGTCAGCAGAAGGAAGCATGAAGTGCTCTAAAATTTCCTGGTAGATGGCTGTGTTGACTGTGGACTTCAGAAAACAAAGTGGACAAACACCAGCAGATGACATGGCAGCCCAAATCATCACAGACTGTGGAAACTTCACACTGGACTTCAAGCGACATGGATTCTGTGCCTCTCCACTCTTCCTCCAGACTCTGGGACCTTGATTTCCAAATGAAATGTACAATAGACTTTCATCTGAAAAGTTGACTTTGGAGCACTGAGCAACAGTCCAGTTATTTTCCTCCTTAGCCCAGGTAAGATGCTTCTGACAATGTCTCTGGTTCAGAAGTGGCTTGGTAGCCCTTTTCCTGAAGATATCTGAGTGTGGTGACTCTTGATGCACTGACTCCAGCTTCAGTTCACTCCTTGTGAAGCTCCCCCAAGTCTTTGAATCGGCTTTGCTTGACAGTATTCTCAAGCTTGCAGTCATCCATGTTGCTTGTGCACATTTTCCTACCCAATTTCTTCCTTCCAATCAACTTTGCATATAATATGCTTTGATACAGCACTCCTTGAACAGCCCCCCCCTTTCAGTAATGACCCTCTGTGACTTACCCTCTTTGTGGAGGGTGTCAATGATCGTCTTCTGGACCATTGCCAAGTCAGCAGTGTTCCCCATTATGATGCTTTCAAAGAACAAGAGATACCCACAATTTATACTGTATGGATGGTCATTTATTGAAACTCAAATGTAAATATTGTAATATTTTGAGATACTGATTCTTGACTTTCATGAGCTGTAAGCTCTAATCATTAAAATTAAAACAAAACAACTTTTGAAGCGTTTTACTTAAAATGGAATAAATCTAAAATTTATTAAACTTTTACTTTTTTAAATAAGATACAAGAAAAAATGAACTTTTTCACCATATTCATTTTTTTTTAGATGTACCTGTATTTCAAAGATGCATTGTTGACATTAATTAGGCTGCTAATAATAAAAGAATAAAAGAACACAAAAACTATCATAATCGGGACAGGAAAACACAGGGCCTTGAATATGTTTTAACTGCACAGCTGAGTGATTGATTACGTTGGACTGGATGAATACATAACTGCTACCAGAGTCTGGAATGTTTCTTCTTTCAACAACTGGCCTTATGATGAATAAATGTGTGACAGCTCAAACAGCCAATCAAATTGCTGCATAGAGAAGCCTTGACACTATAGAGCATTTTGTCTGTCAGTCTTGAGGAAATGTTGGACACATACAAACCTCCCTTTTTTAGGAAAATGTCTTTATGATTAAAAATGAGGTGTTGTTGTGCACATGTAATTAAGAAACTAGGTATCAAGAGTGGCTATTTAATTGAGTGTTGGTTGTTCCATTCCTGAAATCAGACAGCAATCATGAAAAATGAAAGTGTTGTCTTTGTGACACTGACTTTATTTAATATTTTATTTTAATAAAAACGCACACAAACACATTATTTACCCCCTGTTTTCATCTGCAAAATATCCGTTACACATGTATCTTTCCTGTGTGTTAATGTCAATATGATGACGTGATTTCACCTTGTATTTAATAATTTTCTTGTCTTCTAATTCTATGTTTAGTGTTTCAACATAAGCTGACACAAAAGCTTGTGCTTTTTTGCTTTTGCATAATGATAAACTTTTTTAAGTAATTTATTACAATATAATGGTTTACTTGATTAAGCAAGCTAAATCTTGGCATGTGTTTTTTTTTAGAATTAGAAATTCTAAACTAGAAAAAACATTAGAATTAAACTGCTTAACATACAATTTTAGCTCATTCATGGCTTGAAACAAATGCAAAATTGACAGACCTCTGCTGTAGTTCTATGGATGTCTGATATCTATGACTTGCTTGGTTATAAAATAAGGAAATACTGAATAAAATGTACATGATTCTTTATATTCCCACTGGTCAAAGAACACACTTTATCCAATCCATAAATGCAGCAGATAATTGCACTAATCGCTTTCTAAGTAGATCCCTAAGTGAACTGAGCGCTTCCGAGCGGTGAATCAATATGAATGATTCCTGGCAAAAACTGAGATTTCAGAAGGAAATTCAACAGCTGGTGTAAAGAGAGAAATGATTATACATTTAAATGTGTGTCACAGAGTAAATTTTTATTAAAACAATGAGTAAACAATAAATAAACAATAATCTCCTGGCCAGAGGAGAATTGCCCCCCCGACTGAGCCTGGTTCCCTATCTGTCGGTCACTACGAGTTATGTCGTGACGACATAGGGGATTTACTTGGAAGCCCCGATCATCTCTGACTTAAGAGAAAACGCCAATGAAATTGGCTAGTGGATTTTGCATACCTGAGCCACTCCCCGTGCATACGGGTATAAAAGGGCGACAGGTGCGTCCACTGATTAGATTTTTGCTTCAGAGCCGAGTGGATGAGAAGAGTGCTGATCTCCACAAAGCCTTTCATCTTTGTTTTGTTTCTGGTTGGCGTAACGGTGCGATCAGCGGAGTCTCTCTCATCAGCGATTCCCCTGGGCACTTCAACTAAGAGAGCAAATTTTAAAAGAGCAAATCACAGACGATTGCGTCTTTTTCAAGATGCCGTTTCGTCCGTGTCCTTCTGGTTGCGGTCGTATCCTGTCTGCGGATGACGGACACGATCGTTGACTTCAGTGTCTGGGCATCCAACATGCTGAAGATGCGTTCGTGGATGACTCATGCACCTGTTGTGGGCGTATGAGCATGATTTCGCTGCGATCTCGCCTTTCCTTTATGAAAGGATTGGCACCCTCTGCCGCCAACCGTGCTGGTCTCTCTGGCTCGAGCAGAGGATCGCCGGCTGACGCTCTGGGAGATCTGAGGGTTACTGTAAGAGCCTCTCCGCCAGGCACGCCCCCACGGACCTCTTACTCCTCACGCAGCGAACATCCCGTCCGGTTCCTGGGTGATTTCGCTGGTCCGTCCCACGGGGCGCCCAGCATTTCATTCGGTGCGCCATCTGTGGATAGGATGTCGATCGCAGCATCGGGGGATGGGTTCACGTCCTCTGAGGATGAAGGTGCGGTGGGGCTGCCCCCCTCGGGTGTTGTCGCCACCGCCGCACCGGACCCGGAGCTGACGGCCATGCTTGCCCGGGCAGCCATGAATATCGGGCTGAAGGTCAACAGACCGCACAGTCCCGAGCCCTCGCGGCTGGACGATTGGTTTCTCGGAGCGGGGCGCGGCTCATAACCGCGCTCTGCCCCGGTGCCTTTCTTCCCGGAGGTGCATGAGGAGCTGACGAAGTCGTGGATGGCCCCTTTCACGGCCAGAAGCCGCTTGTCCGCCTCCTCCATCCTCACTACCCTCAACGGCCTGCTTCCTCACTCTCGCCCACGACCCATTTTGCCAGTAGCCAAGAGAGTACGGTTCGGGGACGATATCCCTCCCCACGCACCTCTGGCCCGTCCCGTTTAGGACCCAGGGAGTTCGGTGAGGATGCCCTGTCTTGCGCGAGGAGATTGCTGTCCTCCTGGCAAAGGATGCAATCGAGCCGGTCCCTCCAGCCGAGATGAGGCAGGGGTTTTACAGCCCTTACTTCATCGTACCCAAGAAAGGTGGTGGCCTTCGGCCAATCCTGGATCTGCGAGTCTTGAACCGGGCTTTGCACAAGCTCCCGTTCAAGATGCTGACGCACAGGCTTATGATCAAATGCATTCAGCCCCAGGATTGGTTTGCAGCGATCGACCTGAAGGACGCTTACTTTCATGTTTCGATCCTTCCGCGACACAGACCTTTCTACGGTTTGCGTTCGAAGGTCAGGCATGGCAGTACAGGGTCCTCCCCTTCGGGCTCTCCCTGTCTCCCCGTGTGTTCACGAAGGTCGTAGAAGGCGCCCTTACCCTGATATGGGAAGTGGGTGTCAGGATTCTCAACTACCTGAACGATTGGCTTATCCTAGCCCAATCCAGAGAGCAGTTGGGCGATTACAGGGACTTGGTGCTCCGGCAGCTCGGCCAGTTGGGGCTTCGGGTCAATTGGGAAAAGAGCAAGCTCTCCCCTGTGCAGAGAATCTCTTTTCTCGGTGTGGAGTTAGACTCGATGAGTATGACGGCACGCCTCACGGAGGAACGTGCCCAAGCAGTGCTGAACTGCCTGAGTTCCTTCAGAGGCAGGAATGTGGTACCACTGAAACAGTTTCAGAGGCTCCTGGGGCATATGGCATCCGCAGCTGCAGTCACGCTGCTCAGATTGCTTCATATGAGACCACTTCAGCACTGGCTACACTCCCGGGTCCCGAGGTGGACATGGCGCCACGGTACACTGCGAGTGGGTATCACCCAGCAGTGTCGCCGCTCCCTCAGCCCCTGGACGGACCTTGCCTTTCAAGTGTCCCGGCACACTGTTGTCACAACAGATGCCTCCAGCACGGGCTGGGGCGCTACATGCAACGGGCAGGCAGCCTCTGGGCTCTGGACAGGGCCCCGACTGCTTTGGCACATCAACTGCTTAGAGCTGTGGGCAGTGCATCTATCCTTACTGCAGTTCCGGCCACTGCTGTTGGGCAAGCACGTGCTAGTCCGCACGGACAACACTGCGGCGGTCTCGTACATCAACTGGCTGGGAGGTATACGATCACACCGCATGTCACAGCTCGCCCGCCATCTCCTCCTCTGGAGTCACACGCAGTTCAAGTCACTGCGCGCTGTTCACATCCCAGGGAAGCTCAATCGTGCGGCCGACGCGCTCTCACGACAGCTCACATTCCCCGGAGAGTGGCGACTCCATCCCGAGACGATCCGGCTGAACTGGAGTCGATTCGGGGAAGCTCAGGTGGACATGTTTGCTTCCCCCGAGTCCTCCCACTGCCAGCTGTACTTCTTTCTGACCGAGGGCCCCCTCGGCACAGACGCACTGGCAAACAGCTGGCCTCGGGCCTTATGCAAGTATGCGTTTCCCCCAGTGAGCCTACTCGCACAGACACTGTGCAAGATCAGGGAGGACACTACGGGCCCTATTGGCCCACCCGGACCTGGTTTCCCGAACTCATTTCCCTCGCGACAGCACCTCCCTGGCGCATTCCTCTGAGGAAGGACCTCCTCTCTCAGGGGCTCGGCACCATATGGCACCCGCGTCCAGATCTATGGGACCTCCATGTGTGGCTCCTGGACGGGACGCGGCAGACTTGAGTGGTCTACCACCAGCAGTGGTAGAGACCATCATTCAGGCTAGAGCTCCTTCAACAAGGCAAACCTACGAAATGAAATGGAGTCTGTTCGCGACCTGGTGTTATTCTTGCCGAGAAGACCCCCGAAGATGCACGATTGGAGTAGTGCTTTCTTTCCTGCAAGAAAGGTTGGAGCGTAGGCTGTCACCCTCTACCTTGAAAGTGTATGTAGCCGCTATCGCGGCTCACCACGATGCAGTGGACGGCCGGTCCCTGGGAAAGCATGATCTCATCGTGAGGTTCCTGAAGGGGGCCAGGAGGATGAATCCCTCCAGGTCACCCCTTGTGCCCTCTTGGGACCTCTCTATCGTCCTGGCTGGACTTCAGAGGGGCCCCTTTGAGCCGCTGGACTCAGTCAAGCTGAAATTCCTGTCTCTTAAGACAGCGCTCCTGACCGCGCTCACTTCCATCAAACAGGTCGGGGACCTCCAGGCGTTTTCGGTAAGCGAAGAGTGCCTTGTGTTCGGGCCGGTCTACTCTCATGTTGTCTTGAGACCCCGGCCTGGATACGTGCCCAAGGTTCCCACCACGCCCTTCCGCGATCAGGTGGTGAATCTGCAAGCACTGCCCTCGGAGGAGACAGATCCAGCCTTAGCGTTGCTGTGTCCCGTAAGAGCATTGCGCATATACGTGGACCGCACCCGGAGCGTCAGAAGCTCCGAGCAGCTCTTTGTCTCCCACGGAGGGCAGCAGAAAGGGAAGGCTGTCTCCAAACAGAGGTTGGCCCACTGGATAGTGGAGGCCGTCGCCTTGGCGTACCAGTCGCAAGGCGAGCCATGCCCCCTGGGGGTGAGGGCTCACTCCACCAGGAGTGTTGCCTCCTCCCATGCGTTGGCGCGTGGCGCCTCTTTGGCAGACATCTGCAGAGCTGCGGGCTGGGCGACACCGAACACCTTCGAAAGATTCTACATTCTCCGCGCCGAGCCAGTTTCTTCCCGTGTGTTGGGTGAGTAAGGGGCGGGAAGAACTGGTCGGTGTCACGCTTGCTGTGCCATTCCCCCTCACCCGGGGATACGAGCGCCTTTTTTCTCCCCCAGTTCAGTTCCCCGGTCGGTGAACCCTGGTGGAATCCTCCAAGCACCCCCAGCAGTCAGACTGGGCGGAGCAGTCTGACGCCAGGCCCAGTACTGGTGTTAGCTCGCCCCGGGTCTCCGGTCAGCCCCTGTACTGGGCTAGGTGTCCGTATGGCCTGATTCCCCTTCGGGTAATCCCATATGTGTATTCTTCCACGGTAAGGTTTCCCTCACGGTAAACCCGTGTCTTCCCTGTGACAGAGCTTCTGTCAGGCTCTGCTGGCAGCCCTCCTCCCTACTCCTAGGTAGGATCTGCCTCAGAGTCCAGTCGTATGTAGCACTGACCCAAGCCTGGGCCAGTCCATATCAGTGTCTCCACATGTTACCTCCCTTCGGGCAGGATGTGGCCTCCGTAGCGCCCTTCTCTGCAAGGCTCGCTTCCCTGCCATTACGTCAAGCTGTAACAGCAAATAGGAAAGACCTGAAGCCGTCTTTCACTGAAGCTCGAAATCCCTTCCGATTCCGTGGGGAAAGGAACAGCGTCTTGGCTATCTCCAGCAGCGATGTACTCAGTGGTCCCGGTGGGCACCAAGGTTAGCGAATTTGCGCTGGGGCGGTAGGAAGGTTACAACCTCTTGCATGGCATTTGTCTGTCACGCACTCGCCTGTCAACATCTGCATGCCACAAGGTTGTGACGGGGTTCAGCTTGTGGCGCTTTCCATAGGACCCCCTATGTCGTCACGACATAACTCGTAGTGAACGACAGATAGGGAACGTCTAGGTTACGTACGTAACCCCCGTTCCCTGATGGAGGGAACGGAGATGTTATGTCCCCATGCCACATTCTTGAACCATCGCTGGTTGCCAGGGACACGTCTCGGCTCCTCAGCGTAAAACCTAATCAGTGGACACACCTGTCGCCCTTTTATACCTGTATGCACGGGGAGTGGCTCAGGTATGCAAAATCCACTAGCCAATTTCATTGGTGTTTTCTCTTAAGTCAAAGATGATCGTGGCTTCCAAGTAAATCCCCTATGTCGTCACAACATAATGTCTCCGTTCCCTCCATCAGGGAACGGGGGTTACGTACATAACCTAGACGTTTCTCCCAAGGTTTTTTTCTCCATTCTGTCACAGAGGGAGTTTTGGTTCCTTTGGCTTGCTCAGTTGGGGAGTCTTAATTTCTAGCGATTATCATCAATTTGATTTCACAGATACTATTTAAACTAAAATAAGCTAGACAATGACATCTCTGAATTCAATAATGAAATGCCTTTAACTGAAAATTGAGTGTTTCATCTTATTATTATACATTACAGACACTCTATCGTCCAATTTGATACTGTTAAGTGCTTTGACACAATCTGTATTGTTAAAAGCGCTATATAAATAAAGGTGACTTGACTTGACAGAGCTGAATGTCAAGACGAGTATCAAGTATGCAGAATGCATGGTGGAAGTTCCCTAAATGCATGATAGTGACAGATTTCGTGATTGAGTGGCTTGTGGGCTTTCTCAGGAAGTCTCAACCCAATTTTTTGAAAATGCGAGTACTTCTAGGTCATGCAAAACTTGCACTGCTATAGGGTTACACATTGCTGTATGTTATGCCTGACTACATCTCATATTACTAACTCTAAGTATGAGCAACTGTAAAAGTGATGCTGGATTATTGTTTGGAATGCTTTATTATTTTGGACATTTCTTTCTTTTAACATATCTGTTTTTTCTTAAAGTTTGTTTTCAAACATTATAGTTTTGCATTTAATCTAGGGTGACCATATGTGCAATTTATACAGGACACGTCCTGGCCAGGATTTTTATATTGCCTAAAACATCCAAATTAGTTTGACTAATCACATGCAAGTATTGTAAATAATTGACAAATCGTGGCGCATGAGAAGGTGAGAACGATCAAAGCGATGCAAATACGCACACGTATTTGTTTGTTCGTTTGACTTGAAGCTGCGCACCGATCATTGTATGACACCAAAGTCATAAAAAAAACATCAAAGAGTGATTTGAAAGCATAAGGAGTTGTCTGCTCTCTATAGCTCTCATGAATTTCATATAATGATCGATCTGTACAGTGCAAACAGCCAAAACCTAGATATTTTATGCAATATATAAATCCTGGCAAGGGTACGTCCCATTAAGATCGACATGGTCTTATGGCATAAATGTACCTGGGGGCACTTTTTAGCAAGACCGTTTTTACGTACCTTACTGCACATTTCACCACAGCTTCATAGAGAAATGTCCACTGAGTGGTACTAAAACAAAGGTTCAATATATGAACCGTGGCACATTTTTATCATGTTGATATAGGTACATATTGCTGTGTTTTTATTACGTTGCTTCAGTTATGTATTGCGGCAGATTCAAATATCCGGGGGCCGTTGCTAAAAATGAATGCTCTATCGTGTTGGAAATTTGTCCTACATCAAACCCAACCCTAAAACTACCCGATAGTGTTGACAAATACAAAACTGATATAAAAACACAATTGCTGATGCAACCGTGCTATTTGAACATCCTTAAATGCAGATTTGAACTGTTTTGTCAAACCATAGTTACACGGGATTCGATTCAAGTATGTCTCCATACTCCGTGAGCTACCGGACAAACCTACTGTCTATAAAAACCCATAGATATGAAGCTGGATATGTGTGATGCTAACGTTCAAAGCATCAGTTTTAAAATTTCCCAACATATTAATATTGTTTTGAAGTTATAACATGATATTCTTCAGATAATTGTGCGTAAATTACTCTTTATTTATCGAAACTCATTTATCAAAGTGAAAAGGGAATAAAAGGCGTCTGAGTTTTACTGCCTCTAGTGTTCATTTCTTTTGGAAACTGCAGTGATACATACTTTTTGGAACGTATTTCGCGTCTCGCTAAAAAGTGCACCCAGGTACATTTATGCCATGAGAACACCTTGATTTAATCATTCTGGGATGTTGGATATGACATAGTCTTACCTAGAACATTTTCCACCAGCCATCATTGCTAGAGACGGAATAATGGCAGCAGACAATTCAGCTTTGTCATCACAGGAACAAATAGCAATACAAGATTATATTCAATTTTAAATGACTTTAAATGTAAAACTTTACATTAAAATTGTTTTGAAACATTGTCATTTGTTTATGTTTGGTCGAATAATAAATGCAGCATTTGTGAGCATAAGATATTCATTTAAAATACATTAAAAAGTGTATTTATTCCAAACTTTTGACAGGCAGTATACATTACATTATAAGTTCCCCTAACTGTCGAAAAATACTGTGTTGATACTTTGATACTGTGTTTGTCTACTTCATTTGTCTGTTTAGTTTTTCATTTCAAACCTAACTAATGATACTTGCATTGTTTTGTTTTTTTGCTCAATGATGACAATCAGACAGTTTAAGTGGGCCATAAATGTACTTTTGGTGGGCACTTGCAGTCTTCAGCGAAAAACAAATCAATACAGCGAGATGTAAGCTGTGATATATGCTGTGTTATCTCATTATCTGTTACAAAAGGAAGTGAAACCAGTAAGCAGTAATGAACTTAAACTTTTTTCATGACTGTACTTGCATGCACACTTCAGCTCAGGAAACAAGGTTTGTAAACACTAATGATCTGGACTGATAAGTTACATTTAGTAAGCAGCTCAGTTTGATGGTAGTGAAACTAGAAAGATAAACTAGAATAAATAAAAGATTTCATAAAGAAAGAATGCAAGCAAGCATAAATAAATAAATAAATAAAAGGAAATAAAGTGGAAGTGCAAGTTAAAGTCTGTTTTTGAGCCTTAAGCAACACTCCCCATCAAACACCATCACACTCAAGGAGGTCATCCTCCAAGAGTTAATAGATCAGTCATGTCACTTTTAGTTTTATATCAGTTTATACTATACAGATGGTTTCAAAGCAGCTTCACGTGATTAAAATCCAAATTAAATCATGCAAACTTCAAAAATGAAGCAAATTCTGCTTTAAAGCAGCTGTAGCAAGACAATAGTGCCAATACTGATCTCCAGTCAGTTCAGTGTTGATTCAGATGTGCCAATTTGTTGTGCATTTGTACACCAAGAAGTGTCAGAGGAATTATTTTCGTAATAAAGGAGAAACTGCATGCTAGAACATTACAAATACATTAATACATTGTTACATTAAATAAAGGGTGTGTGCTCGTTTTTGTATTATTTCAGCAAAACTGCCTAAAATAATAATGATATGTTGAATATGTTTAAATTTTCTCATCTTTCCATGACTTGTAATAGCGATCATTACAAAACAGAAATATATCTTTATGTTTAGACTAGTATACTGATTTATGCTGTCTACTGTACATACAAAGAATAGGTCATTATTTATAAATTGATATATGAAATAAACTGTTCTTCTTTAAAAATTAATGATAGACAGACAGCTGGGCTTTATAAATTCCCACTGGCAAAAAACAAAACACACCATTAGTAAAGCGTTTGAATCATTTATGAGCAAACAACAAAAAACATGCTAACCACAATAGTCTTGATATTGCTAAAAGCATATATTTTATTTTATGTTTTTGTTAAAAACGCACAACAAAGGCAATGCTGAAATGTCCTTTGTCTAGGAATAAATAATAAAAGATGGAAAAAAGTTTAGTTTGTTGCAGCTACAGTAAGTAACATCATAATATCCCATTTTGCAATACTCTTCCAAAACGTAATACATTTTCTTCATGGAAAATGTGTTAAAATTATATTAAAGCATACTCTAGAGCAGGGCTTCTCAGCTGGGGCATTATGTAATGCTAGGGGGCGTTACGAGCCAATCATTAAAGATGAGGAAGCTAGGTCACAAATGGGGGATATTTTTTTTCAGTCATATTAAGTAGAACAAGCAAACAAACAAACAAAAAAATATTATTTACTATATCTACATCAGTCTCCTGTTTCAGTGGCAGGCTCTCACATCAAAGAATGACTTTGAATAACATATTTACAGTGTGACCCTACTGAAGAGTTTTAACACCTACTGAACAGTTCCCATTCAGTCGGTCACAATAGACGTACGTCGGACTGACCGACGAATAGGAATCTCGCTAAAGAGGCCAATCTGCTTCGAGCGTAACTAAAAAGAGCCAATGCACATTAGCATGCAATCATATGAAGCAGCTGCTCACCTCGCAGCGTGGGTATATAATGAGCAGCAGGTGCGTTGCATCTTCAGCTTTTCGCTTCGGAGCCGAACAGTTGTTCACTGCTAAGAAGCAATCTAAAAGAGTCTCTGCAGGACAATCTCTTTTGTGTGTGAGTGCGGGTGCATAGCAGCAGGGTCGTATTTCTTTCGGTTGCCCCATCTCTCTTTTTTTGCATTTTTGAGCAGAAAGAGCTGCAAGGTAGTGATGGCGAAGTGAAGCGTTCTGAACCAATGAAGCGTTAAACCCAATTGTATCATAAAAATTTTCAGTACTCGAAGCTTTTTAAAACAGTTCATGCTGTGTCCACCTAGTGGTCATAAAAATGAACAGTACCTTCCAAAGTCATGTGATTCATTACATCTGCTGGTATCACATCTGGTTCTACAACTGATTCCTTGTTTTAATTTATTGTATACAAATAATGGCCATTGTCATTAATTTGTGTCAGTGTACTGCCACTAAAATAATTAAAATCAAACATAAACTCATGAATTAAATCTGTGATCTGTCAATGTTAACTCTGCCTCAGTCCTTAGACTGTTATTTCATGGGCAAAGTTCATTTGACCATAATATATAAATTAGGATAAAAAGAACGTATTATAATGCAATATAATGTAAAGGAAACGGCGCTGAGGTTCACTTCGTTTGAACCAGATACTGAAGCAGTCACATGGTTCTCAGGTGAATGATGCTTCAGACGTCAAAAATCACGTGCTTTTGGCAAAACAAATCAAGCTCCGATACAGTGCTTCGATATGAGATGTTTTGTTTTTTGATACAAGCTTTGAAGCCTTGGTGTCGAACGTCACATCACTACTGCAAGGGCCGTTCTTACGGCTGGTAAATGGTGCCCTTAAGAGCACGTAAAAGCTGTTTTCACAGCTGGTACGAGCATCACGAGAGAGAGAGCACACGACAGGCTGCACTATCCCTGTCTGTGTTGCCACAGCCGTTCCCCTGCGTGCTTCAGCACTGATCAAAAGAGCTAAAAGAGCTTACACAATTAGAGCTTGCGTCTTTTTAAAGAGGACATTCTACTTGTATGGTTCTGGATGCGGTCGTTACCTGGCACCGAGGGATGGTCATGAGCACTGCATCACGTGTCTGGGCTTAGCGCACGCTGAGGCAGCATTTGTGGATGAGTCATGTACCCATTGTTGGAAGATTACCATCTCGGAGTTGCGGTCAAGACTCCAGTCCCTGCAAAGGAGCGGAGTCCCAGTGCCGCTGCCTCGTTCGAATCCTCCTCAGAGGGTGGCTGCGAGCGGTGGCACTGGTGATCTGAGGATTTCAGTCAGGGAACCAACCACCAGGGGTTCAGTCGTGGCCCCCCAGGGGTTCAGTCGTGGCCTACTGGATAGAGCGTTGGACTTGTAACCCGAGGTTGTGGGTTCGAATCTCGGCTCCGGCAGGAATTGTCCATGACTGAGGTGAGACCCTTGAGCAAGGCACCGAACCCCCAACTGCTCCCCGGGCGCCGCAACGTTGGCTGGTTCACTGCTGGTTATACTTTGTATAATTGTGTATGTGGCAAATAAAAAATGATTCTTCTTCTTCTAGGAACCCTCAATACTCCTGCACTCCATAGCCAGTAGAGCTAATAGGGCAGCGCGGTGGGCAATCTCAAGGTGTGCACCATCCATGTCCTTCGGTGCTCCTCCCGATGACCGGATGTCAATAGATGCATTGGAGGGTGAGTCAGACTTTTCTGAAGATGACGCGTCGGCGCAGTTGCCTCATTCAGGTATGGTAGCTCTGCCCGATACGGATCCGGAAATGATGACTATGCTTTCCCGGGCCGCCATCAGGGTTGGGCTCGTGTGGAATCCTCGACCGTATCCTGAACCCTCGAGGCTGGACGACTGGTTTCTCGGGGTGGCATGAGTTGGATCTCAGCCACCCACCCCGGTTTCTTTCTTCCCGGAGGTGCATGGAGAGCTCACCGGTACGTGGAAGGCACCTTTTACTGCCCAAAACCGTGTTGGTGGGCCCTCCTCCCTCCAAACCCTTGATGGCGGTGTGGCTAAGGGTTACACTCTGTTAGAGTAAAACTATTGGTTTCTAGAACATGTACGCAGAGCTAAGAATTCCATCGAGAGTGCTGAAGCTGACTATTGCTGATGAAACTGCAAACTATTTTCTTCAGTAAAATTTTCTTTAGTTGATTGCATCTCTGACTTCTGGTCTTTGTTCATCATACCTGGTCCTTGGGTTTTAACTGTAAATTCTCCAACAGTGATATTGAACTGTTTTAGGCCTATATCTACAGATTTGATTTTAGGCAATCATGATGATTTGAGAAGGCTACATTGATCAAACATAAGTTATGATCAGCTCACTGTCTGCTGTTGGCCGCTTGGTCATTAGTCTACTTAAAAAATAAAAACTTAGCGAACAAAGAATGGTACAAACGTTTTTCTAAATTTACTTAATAAAAAGAACTTAACAAATTACAATCACTTTTCCATTACATACAATCTGAACCATTTAATAGCTGAAACAGTATAAGCTGTTTTGGGAGAAGGGGAAAAAAGACTGCATCGGGTCGGTAATTCTGATAAACTGTCAGACAAGGGCCGGGCTAGGGCTTTTGAGGCCTGTGCAAGATTCTAATCCACTTCACCCAACGCTAATTTGTTCTCTGTTGTTTTCATCTGTGAGCATGCTCTTATGCTGCAATCACGTGCTATCGCAATTATCATAAATACGAGTTTCTTAGTCAGAAAATGGCCATATAAGGCCTCTCTAAGACCGCGCATGTCCAATTTCTGACTAGGAAGCTCGTATTTACAATAATTCCGATAGCACGTGAATGCAGCATTAATAGATGTACAGTATGTTACCACTATTGTTGAGTTTAAAACTTGTGACATATTCGTTCTGCTCTCACTGATCATTTGGTCCTCAGAAGAAAAAAATATATATATTCCTCTGTTTGTACCCTCGGAAGAAATCCTGCAGGCACCCTTGTTAACAACAAATTATATTTTATTATGTGATATGATTAATATTGTGTTTTTAAATATGATGGTTTCATTCTAAACATGGTGATTATCTCTAATATGGACAACCAATATAATATATTATATTTACCATCTGAAACTAACCATGTCATGTCAACAAATGGAAAAATCATCCATCTATTAATTATCATGTTAATTACTGTGCCCTTTAGCCCCAACAGCAGGGGAGCTTTTTACCCCAAAAACCATACGTGTACATATTCTTTCATTATTCAAAAACTGTTGCTTAAATTTTCTTAAACAAAATTGAAAATTGTTGAGAAGACCTTTGTCTCAAAATATATGCATTCATTAGTGATTCTCAGTTGCTACTTAAAATCTACAACATTAAACATGTATATTACATAAACAATAAAAAAACATAAAATATTAGATCGAGTAAGCACAGAATCAAGATTGAGCTGCTGCGCGATTGATACACATGCATCTTCAAAAGGGAATGTTTTGGAAAGTGCTACGCCGTGTTTTTGTGTCATCTAGTGGTTTAGATTAAAATTATATCCAATGTGCCTTTTACCCCATTGCACTTAACTCACTTCTTCTGGAGGTGAAGCTGGATCACGAATGATTTGCGCAAACATAGGTGCTTTAAAATAGTTTGGGGGTACGTGCATCCCCTTCAAAAACAAAAGTAATCCACTGCGTCTTCTGCGGCTCAGATGTCAGCATGGCCGCTGCTATGGTTTTTAGTCCCCCTAAACAGCATACTGACTTGGACCCCCTGTGAATGCGTTCTGGGGCCCCTCTCCCTCATCGGGCCCTTAGAATCGTTCTAACCTTCCCCCCGTTATGGCACCCCTGGATCTCGGGAGTAAATTACGACAGCCATCTTCATTATTACATTCAACAACAAAAATATGAGAATGAGATTGATTTGCTTGATTTGAGAAAGGGGTTATCATTTATCAGGATTTAAAACATTTAAATACACTGGGTGGATTTTATCATTATAGGGGGTTGTGTACACACTCTGCCAACACACATTTCATTTCAAATAACATGTAAAAGTGAATTTAGCACTTTTTTTCTGTAGTTTAAGTTGTAGCCATACTTTATCATTGTGATGCAAGGTAATAACACAGTCATAGGTTGTAGTTCCATATTGTTTCTAACATTCTAAATTACAAGTCTTAGGAAAGTTGTAGTTTCACAATGCAGCTGATTGTAAACATTGGCAATCTCCAGTGAATTAGCAAAATCCCACACACTACCTTTTTTCAGTTAAAAAGTTGTCCCTTATGAATAAGAAGATAAAACTGTTCAACAAATAAACAACAAATAAATAGATGGATTTTGATGTGGGACAACAACTTGGGATGGACTGTTTAACTGCAGGAAGTGTTACTCTGGATTTTGGACTCAATTTCAAGGCAAATTTGATCAGCTCAGCATTATTTGGGGATAAAAACCCATGACCTTGACATTGCTATTGCCATATTCTGTGGTTTGAGCTGCAGAAATGCTAGATAACGATCAAGAGGGCAATGTGGATGGCAGCCTCAGAATGCAACTCTCCACTTTTTGTGATGTTTTTGTTTATTTGTTCTGTGTAGTCATAATTTTCCAAAAATCTAAAGTAAAGATGATAACATCTGATTAATTACATGCTAGGAGGTTTCTGCCAGTTCCTGATCTGCATATTGGAAGTTAAAAAAGCACAGAACCTGAGAATGTAACCTTTTGTCTGTGATGGCTTTTGATGACCCAGTATTTGAAGCGGTGGCAAGTGTTTATAGTGTGGATTTGTATTTATCTCCATGAGGTATCTGCAGGGTAAAAAAATTCTGATTGGATTGGGGCTCGTAAAACTCCAAAAGTCTGGGCAGCCTCCTAAATACTATTTACATGCTTTGCATATTGAAGGTTGTGACTGGAGTGCTTTGTATAAACCTGTAAGGACCTAAAATGTTTATAAAACTATGTACAAGTTAGACTTATTAGACTTTGATAACTCTGTCACAGGTAAAAGAGGATTTTCTTTCTAAATATTTATGTATTTATTTAGTCATTTAGCAGATGCTTTTATCCAAAGCGACTTACAAATGAGGACATTATAGAAGCAATCAAAACCAACAAAAGAGCAACAACATGCAAGTGCTATTACAAGTCCTGGTTAGCCTAACGCATTACACGTAGGAAGGCTTTTTATATTTATTTTTTTAAGAATATGAGTGTATAGAATATAGAAAAAAGAAACCTAGTGTTAGTTTTACAAGAAAAGCTAGCAGTTAGAGAATAAATATGCAATTGATAGAGGGTCAAATATGTGTGTGTGTTTTTTTTTTATAAAAAGAAGAAAGATTAGATAAAATACAATTAGAATAGAGAGTGCTAGAGTTAGAGGGTCAAATAAAGATGGAAGAGATGTGTTTTTAGCCGTTTCTTGAAGATGGGTAAGGATTCAGCTGCTCGGATTGAGTTAGGCAGGTCATTCCACCAGTTGCGAACAGTTAATGAAAAAGTCAGTGAAAGTGATTTTGTGCCTCTTACTTTTGTGAAATCTTACTTTAGATTTGGGATGGTACAGTAATGCGTTGTTCACTTGCAGAACACAAGCTTCTAGAGGGCATATAAGTCTGAAGTAATTAATTTAGGTAAAGGGGTGCAGAGCCAGAGGTGGTTCTGTAGGCAAACATTAATACCTTGAATTTAATGCGAGCAGCTATTGGTAGCCCGTGAAAATTGATGAACAGAGGTACGTTCTTTTTGGCTCATTAAAGATTAATCTTGTAGCAGCATTTTGGATTAATTGTAGAGGTTTGATGGAACTGGCTGGAAGACCTGCCAAGAGAGCATTGCAATAGTCAAGTCTGGACAGAACAAGAGCCTGAACAAGGAGTTGTGTTGCATGTTCCGAGAGGAAGGGCCTGATCTTCTTAATATTATATAATGCAAATCTACAGGACCAGGCAGTTTTAGTAATGTGGTCTGAGAAATTCAGCTTATCATCAATCACAACTCCAAGGTTTCTGGCTGTTTTTGAAGGAGTTATGTTTGATGAGCCTAATTGGAAGGTGAAATTTTGATGAAACGATGGGTTTGCTGAAACCACAAGTAGTTCTGTCTTAGCTAGGTTGAGTTGAAGGTGATGGTCCATCATCCAGCAAGATATGTCTGTTAGACATGCTGAGATGCGAGCAGCTATCGTGAGATCATCAGGAGGAATGAGAGGTAGAGTTGAGTGTCATCAGCATAGCAGTGATATGAAAAGCCATGTTTCTGAATGACAGAACCTAGTGAAGCCATGTAGACAGAAAAGAGAAGTGGTCCAAGAACTGAGCCCTGTGGCACCCCGGTAGCTAGATGTTGCGACTTGGATACCTCACCTCTCCAAGATACCTTAAAGGACCTATCTGAGAGGTAAGAGTCAAAACACTGGAGTGCGGTTCCTGAGATGCCCTTTCTCAATAGGGTTGACAGGAGGATCTTGTGGTTGACCGTATCAAAAGCAGCAGACAGATCCAGCAAGATAAGTAATGAAGACTTGGAAGCCGTTCTTGCAAGTGTTAGGTCTTCAACAACTGAGAGCAAGCCAGTTTCGGTGGAATGTCCACTTCTGAAGCCAGATTGGTTACTGTCCAGGAGGTTTTTCTGTGTGAGAAAGGCAGTGACTTGGTTGAACACAACTCATTCAAGTGTTTTTGCAATGAAAGGTAGAAGGGAAACCGGTCTATAGTTGCCTAAAAGAGGTCTATAGTTGCCTAAAAGAGTTGGGTTAAGAGTGTTTTTTTAGAGTGTTTTTTTTTAAGAAGTGGGGTTATACAAGCCTGTTTAAATGCTGAGGGAAAAATTCCAGTGTGAAGGGATGTGTTAACGATGTGAGTGAGTGCAGAAAAAACTGCAGGAGAAATGGCTTGAAGGAGATGAGTTTAAAGACTTCTGTCTCAGAGCGTGGAGAGAAGTATGTGAATGAGTTAATGCTTGCTGGTAAGATGTGTGTGGTGACAGATTGTGGTGTGGAAAATTGTGCAGTGACGTTTGTCATTTTATTAATGAAGAATGTGGCAAAGTCGTCAGCTGTTAAGAGTTGATGAAGGAGGGGGAGGAGGAGGACAAAGGAGGGAGGAAAATGTTTTAAAGAGCATGCGAGAGTTAGGCGAATTGTTAATTTTGTCATGAAAGTATGTCCTTTTAGCAGTGGAGACATTAGCAGAGAAGTCAGAGAGGAGTGATCGATATAAATTAAGGTCAGTAGGATTTTGTGATTTGCGCCATACCCTTTCTGCAGCCCTGAGTTTAGAACGATGTTCGCAGAGAACGACAGATAGCCAAGGGGTAGAAGGAGTGGTACGGGATGGCATGGAAGATAAGGGACAGAAAGTATCAAAACAAGACATCAGAGTGGAACAGAAAGTATCAGTAGCACTGTTAGCATCAAGAGATGAAAACTGTTTAAGGGGAGGATGAAACAATAGAAGATAGCCGGGAGGGTGAGAGTGAGCCTAAGTTACGTCGAAAAGTGACATGAGGAGGGGTATGTGATGTGTCAGGAATCATGTTGAAACGTATATTTCAGTTACTTACTTTTCAATTAATTTAGTTAATAGTGGTTATAGGTTAATTGCCAGGCTGGCCACAAACTTGAACATTTTAAGCCCAATTTGCACCCCCGAAATGATCATGGCCCAAATTGATGCTTGTTGCAAAAAAATTGTTTTTTTGTTAAAAAAATCCTCTATTGTGTGGTCTCATTATTTAACTGCTCCCGATTGAGGCGGAGCATCCCCAAACTCAAACACCTTTGATATTTACGACTCTTGATTGGGATCCCTCTGACGTGATACCCACTATAGCCAATGAGAGCAAGCAAGCGTCACCTACCGGATGATGTGTGCTTCTGTAGATGAAGCTTAGCTTCCACAAACATGCCACGAAAGTACAGTTACTGTGAATGAACATCACCCATGTTATTTTTTTCTATTTAGTTTTTCACAGTACAACAGAAAGCGCACCAGGAGAGCTAGTTGATAACGTGGATTATCCTTCGTGTTTTTCTTCTCTAGTTATGTTTGATCTGGCGAGTGTCCGTGAGATCTCGTGTCACTGTGAAATCATTCCTACAATCAACAAATGTGTTCTCGCGGTCTGGCCAAATCCTTTAGTGTGAGCATTCAGAAAGAGCTTTATTACCAAGTATGTTTACACACACAAGGAATTTCACTTGACGTCAGGAGCTTCCAGTGCTGAAGAAAGTACAGACAAAGTGCAAATTTACATGATAGTGCAGACATGCATATGAAAAACACAATAGAAATAGAATTATAACACTAATATAAGAAAAACTGAATAATAATGCACTATATACAGATGTAGAAGTGTAGAAAAATAAATTGTAATTGTTTAAATTAATGTACAATATATGTTTTGTTTTACAAGTTTGCAGTTTACAAATGTACAATATCCGAATGTTATGTATAAATATATCAGTTATGATGAATGTATGGTTATGGAAGTTTTAATTGTTGAGGCTGAATATAGCCTGCAGAAAAAAAACTGTTCTTGTGTCTGGCTGTTCTGGTGGTCTGTGCTCTGTAGTGCAAACTAGAAGGCAAAAGTTCAAAGAGAGAGGGCTGGGTGTGAGGAGTCCAAGGTGATTTTCTCAACCCTTTTCCTCACTCTGGAGATGTAAATATCTTGGAGGTTGTGAAGAGGGGCACCAATAATACTCTCAGCAGTGCTGACTGTCACTTGTAGTCTGTTGATGTCTGATTTACTAGCTGAACCAAACCAAACATTTATGGCTGTATACAGGACAGACTCAATGGAATCAGTTAAATCAGTTGAAACTGTCTTCGTGTCTGTGGTCTCCCTTGGTTTTAAAACCAGTTAAGATGTGAAGATCGTTTATTGTGTCATGTGATCTGGCTAGCTAACATCAGAACCATTTTTAGATGCTTGTGGAATAGCAAATTCTCTGATATCTGATCATAAAATGTCTCTTAATGTCTCTTGAATTACAGATTGGGAAGCGCACACGATGTTTATTTTATTTTATTTTTTGTTGATTTTTTTGTTAATTTATAAGTTAATGTACTGTGTCTTAATATCAGTTTAATGGGCTATAGGCTTGGCTAAGCTACGTCATGGATAGACTCACATTATGTATCAAAGTTAGGAGTGTAGTGTATTGTATTCGTATCTCTGATTTGATTGAAGAGAAAATCAGAAATTGTTGCAAAAGTTTCCTGTCTGGAAAACAACCCACTGGAATCGGTAAGTTACTAATGTAATAGATTAGGGGAGGCCATATTCAGGTTTCACAGAAGTTTCAGGCTTTGTGGCAGATGCACAAAAAAACATGCAATTCAGGTCCCTCCTGACAGGGAGCTCTGGAGGAGGCCCATCGAGAAGGGATATTATATCTGGGAGCCATACTCTGCCCGGCCACCGCGGGGCAAAGAAAGTAGTAGAACCCGGTCCCGGCGAACTCTCTCCAGGACTCCCGGGAGCAGAGCGATCGAGGGAAATGCATACAGATGAAGCCTCGGCCACGTCTGCACCATCGCGTCCAGTCCAAGAGGAGCTGGATGCATGAGGGAGAACCAGAGTGGACAGTGAGACGTCTCTCAAGACGCAAACAGATCCACTTGTGCCTGGCCAAACTCCCTCCATATCAACTCCATCACCTCGGGGTGGAGCCTCAATTCCCCGGGCCTCAGCCCCTGTCTCGACAGGATGTCTGCTCCTATATTGTGGACCCCCGGGATGCAAGCTGCTCGCAGAGACAACAACTTCCCTTGGGATCACAGGAGGATTTGGCACGCCAGTTTGCAAGTGGACGTGACCGCAAACCCCCCTGGTAATTTATGTAGGAGACCACCGATGTGTTGTCTGAGTAGACGAGCACATGGTGGCCCCTGAGATCTGCTAGGAAATTCATTAAACAAGAAATACAGCCAACATCTCCAAGTGGTTGATGTGCCATGAGAGATGATGGTCCTTCCACAGACCCTGACTTGAGCGTCCCTCTAAGATCGCTCCCCAGCCCATGAGAGAGGCATCTGTCGTTAGCATCTTGCGACGACATGAAGCTCCCAACATGGGACCCTGGGACAGGAACCAAGGTTCCTTCCACATTACCAAGGCACGTAAGCATCGCCGCGTGACCTTGATTATGTGAAAAGGGGTTGCCCCTCGGGGAAACCCTTTGGTCCTGAGTCACCACTGCATGTGTCTCATGTACAACAGTCCAAAAGCTATTGGACTTATGGCAGATGCTGCTGCCATAAGACCTAACAGTCTCTGAAACTGTTTGACAGTGAGTGACTGGCCTAGCCTTATACTTTTTACACCCGACAGGATGGACGCTATACGTGCCGGTGACAGGTGCGCCTGCATCGACGTTGAGTCTCATGCCACGCCAAGAAAAGTGGTCCTCTGTAGAGGAGAAAGCACACTCTTTTTGGCGTTTAGCTGTAACCCCAACTCTTTCATGTCGGCAAGAATGACATCTCGATGCCGAACTGCCGCCTGATGCGACTGAGCTAGAATCAACCAATTGTCGATGTAGTTCATTATGCGAATACCCTGAAGACAAAGAGGTGCCAGGGCCGCATCTACGCATTTCGTGAAAGTGCGGGGTGATAATGCTAGGCAGAACGGAAGAACCCGATATTGGAATGCTCTGCCCCCAAGAGCGAACCTCAGGAACTTCCTGCAATACGGAAGGATGGATATGTGGAAGTATGCGTCCTTGAGATCTATCGTGACAAACCAATCCTCGGATCTGATCTGTGGCACGATTGTCTCAAAGTTAACATTTTGAACTTGAGCTGCATGACGGAGTCATTCAGAACTCGAAGATCTAAAATGGGACGCAACCCCTCATCCTTCTTTGAAACTATGAAATACCGGCTATAAAGCCCGGTTTCCCTGTTGGAGTGAGGTACATATTCTATGGCCCCTTCTCTAACAGAGCTTTCACTTCTTGTTCCATAACCAGAACCTGCTGGGGGGCCACCTCGGTGAAAACACCCCCATAAACCTGGGTGGGTGAGACCCGGAATGTATTGATACCCTTTGTCTATAGTCTGCAGGACCCAATGAGATATATTTGGCAGAAGTTTCCACGCTGTCAAAATTCTACTAGTGGTACCAGCCTCTCGAGACTGGTTTCTGGATTTATATGTAGTTGTTCAGTCAGAATGACGTTCTAAAACGGCGAACTGACAGGAAGCGTCTGAACTGACCGCTCTGAAACCCTCCTCAGAGGGGGCGGGCATCCCAAGGCCACTACGTTTCCGGGTGGACCTTGAGATATGCGCTCGCCGGAGACCGCTGCGCCCTGAAGCACACGAGGTGGCAGGGTTGGCAGACCAGACCCCTGAGGACATCGAAGGGAGACAGGCACCGTAAAATGAGGTGTTAACCGCTCCACTTCGAGGGGGAAGTCCTCACTGGCCTGAGCCCTCGGGCGTCAGGACCATTTCCCCGCAGCCTTCTTAGAATTAATAACGGTCCTCAGATCCGTTTTACCCTTTGAAGTTTGCGGTTGAGTGTGTTTACCATGTCCCCAGTCTTTATGTGGGGGAGCATGACAAGCAATGCTCTGTTTTTGTGTGGCACGGTGGGAGGAGCTGGATTAGAGGTTTGGGGCTGCTCCCGCTCAGCAGCCCCAGAGATATGAATACGGCGGGGGAGGAGTTTCTGGAATGCAGCCGCTTGGTTAGCTGATTCCTGAAATCTCTCGACAACCAAATAAACTCTTTTATTAAAAGAGGCCAGAGGGAGAAATGGGAGCATCCATAAGGAAGTCTTTATATTTTCCTTAATGTTACTCAATGTTAACCATAAGTGGCCCGATGCAGTTCGCAAACTGTGTTCGGACTAATACCCTCGCCCTCATCGAGATCTATTAATAACTCAGCCTGGTAGGCTTGCAACAGCGACATCGTGTGTAAACATGCTGCTGCCTGACCAGCCGCTGAATAAGCCTTTCCCACCAGTGCTGATGTAATTCTCACTGGTTTAGTGGGTAATACCGGGGATTTCATGGATGAGGATGATTCAGGGGAGAGATCGCTCGTGAGCGTCTCTTCCACTTTAGGCATCTCTCCATAACCATGCTCTTTTTATTATTTAATATAGAGGAATAGTGTGATGCTTGTGTACTATAAATTCTATAAGAAACCGGTTTCTCCCATGATTTCCACACCTCGGTGTGGAGATCAGGAAAAATGGTAATCCCCGGCGTTGAGGTTGTGCACAAGAAGGTAAAAAGCATTCGTCAAGTTTGCCTCTTGAACAAACGTCTTCCTTTCTGCTGGCCAATCAATATATAATTTCTCAACCGCTCTTGTCACAACCTCAAGCAGCTCCTCATAAGCACGAGACTGAGGTGGCGAATCCACAGTATCTCTTGCATTGGCAGCATCTAATTCCTCAGAATCAGATAGCTGCAGTGTATGTGCCTCGATCGGGGCGGAAGAAACCGCATGCTTCCCAACCCTGATACGAAGCATTGAATATGTCAGGTGAAGGCAGAGATAAGGTGGTGTCCGTCTCTACCTCCGCTGACAGATCCATTTGTGAACCCCAGGACCGCAGCCTTCCCTGTGCCTCGGCAACAGCGGGACCAGAGCCCTGGGGAGCGCGAGCCTGAGCGTCCTCGCGAAAGAACGCCAGGCGGGATCGGAGCTTCCGTAAGGGAAGCATATTGCAGGGCTCACAGCCAGCGCTCTCGAGCACTGACTGTGCATGCTCCTCTCCCAGACAAGCAACACAAAGAACGTGTGTATCCCCACCCGTTAAATAAAGCGGGCAGGGATGAACACACATCTTAAAGGCTTGCTGTTGCTTGCTCGCCATAACTATGTCTCTTTTTTTTTTATTCTTTCTAACTGAATAAAGACAGACAACACCATATAGACAGACAGACTCACATAGAGCGCTTGTGAAGACACAAAAAGCTAGTGACAACTTAGTTTGGGCAGGCTTTATGGCCTCCTGGTTCGTGACGTCCCCCGCTCTGACGTCCCAATTACACCTTGGATTGATTTCACATGTGAGTCAAGACTAATCACGCAAAGCGTTCCCAGTAGCGTTAGAGTTCTGATCTTGATTCTGATCTAGAGCACTTTTCGATGACGTAGGAGTCACATTTACAGGGGAATATCCGATCTGACCGCTTACATGGCAGGCGCAAATGCACATATCCAATTCATATCGGATTTATTTCCACATATGAATGAGGCCTGAAACCAATCAGAGAATATCGGAATCCATGTAACATTTTCCTGCTGACACGGTCGTGGGCCAGATCCGATCTGTGCCACATGGGAGGATAAAATCGGAATTGGGTCACTTGAGCTATGCAGTGTAAATGCGGCCTTAGTGCATCTTCATCTTCTGTAAGCACAGATCTATAGCTTAAGTATTGCTTCCTTGATATAATCCATGCACAAGATAATAGCTCAGGCAGGAGCAATCAGAATCCAAACAACAAGACAAGAGAGAAAGATACTAGGCAGGCTATAAACTTCAAGGCAGGCAGAGATAACACAGAAATGAGATACACAGGCTAAGGTCAAGACACGAATGACGAATGACAATAAACAGGATCAAACTAGACTTAGCTCAAAAAACTTGGAATGGCTTCGTAACGTTGCTATCACTGACTGAGGGATAAACGCAAACAATACTCGGCAGTTTGAGAAGGATCTGAGGAGGTGTAATATAGTGTGTGTATGATTGGTTACAGCTGTGTGAAATCAGTACAATGCATGATGGGAAATGCTGTCCAGAGTGGCAAGCAGCAGTATGTGTAATGTGAAAGTAAATATAATGGGAGGGCGACCTCTGGTGGCAATCGGACGGAAGGCCACGGACCGGATTTGTGACACTCTTTTCCTCATCACCAATATTTTCTGAAGTATGAATTTTGACAAATGTTTTCATAAGTAGTTTGGCTTTTCTGTCCTCTGTAACAGGGGTATTCACATTGATAGTTAATTTTGGGTATCTCTACTCTCTCGTCCTCTTTCATTTTCCTCACTATACCTGTCTCACAAAATGACATAATTTTTTGTGTTTTGTTGTTGCTGTTTTAACTGTTCTTCTTACACAAGCATGTGTCGTTTTATACTTGATTAGGTCCTCAAAGTTATGAGTTATTTTAAGTCATTTAAATTATTTGTTTTGCTCTTGAACTCCTCTTCCACATTTCATGATCCGTCATAGAATAATCTTTCTTCCTTTTATTTCCTGTACATCTAGAAATGTACTGTGTTGTTATAACTAAAAACTGAATAAAATCCATTATCTCTTGATTTATATTAATTTCTCCCATTTTCAAATCACTTATTTCCCTAGATTTCATTAATCTGCTTTGTTAAATAAACTCTTGATCCCTCTTGTGCCCATTTATAAAAAAAAAAATGGATAATGGTCATGCTTTCTTTTTTAACTTCCCACCAACTTTTCTCTGATATAGAAACATCTGTACACTGCTGTCCCTTTCCCATTCATTACATTTTATTTCTAGTACATCTCCCTTAACACACACTAGATTTTTCTTATCCATTATCTATTTTTCTCCATTGATGTCAATATAATTATCCCATGATGTATTTTGTCAAATACAATTTTCACAACCTTCTTGTCAATATGTATTAACACTTTCTCCAAATTTTCCAAAGATATTTGGATATCATGAATTATGATATTACCTTCTTTTGTCCAAACGTATGTTGTTAAATTCCGCTTCTTTTCCTTTGGCTTTTATTGAATATTGTGTTTAATAAATGTAACACATCCTCCTCCATTACCACAGTCTCTGTCTCTCCGGATACTCTCATAGCCTGTTATGATGAAATCTAATGATGGTTTCAAACAAGCTTCCTGAATATGAATTATGTCTGGTTTTGTTTCCAGTTAATTAATAAAATATTTGAACTCCTGTCTATTTGCTAATAAACTTCTTACATTCCACTTAATAGATCGACATTGACCCTGTCCATTTTGCCTAGATGCCTTCCCATCAGACTAAGGTCTTCTATTAATTGTTCTCTTTAAAAATCTTTGACTGATAATAATTTCTTAGCAACTTTTACAGTTACTTAAATTTTCTGTGTGTTTGTCTCACAGATGCTCTCACTGGGATCCTGTGTTTAACCTTTCCAGCAATTTATCATTTTGAAATAGAAATAGAATTAAGATACTTTCATCTCTTTAACCATTTATTGTTTTGTAATTGTTGTGGTTTACACTAATTATTTTTTAATGTGGCCGTTTTAAATGTTTTATATAGGTTGACCTGCTCTCTTGATCGCTCAAGACAAATTTCTCCCAAGGGAGACAATAGAGGGTAAACTGAACTAAAGGATGAGTTTAAGTGTTTCCTCTTAACCCTAACCCTGTGAACCCTGTGACACCCTAACCCTAACCCTGTGATTTTAAGTATATCAGTTTAGTATGCTAAAAGTACAATAGCAAAAAAAAAATTTTAAGCAGATAAATATTTAAATGTATATTTATTTTTCACTAGGGTAGTAGAGTGTCAACCGACAACCTAAAAAGTGAAGTTTTTACCCTACAGACTGGCTTGTTGGTGCACCCTCAGGCAGCTAAAGGAAATTGAATGAATGCAAATAATATGTACAAATGAATTTAATCCAGTGTTGGACTGAATAAGCATCAATAACACACACACACACACACAAACAAAATGTATTAATGCTGCAACTTAAATGCGGTTTCGGTGAGGACAATCCAGGTAGCAATGTAAAGGTCATAATGATATAAACTGCCTCATAACACTGTGTCATATGCAAATTGGTTTTCATATGGGGAACAGGATTATAATACGAGTGTACTGGAGCAGTTTAGCTAATCTTAATTTAAAACATCGTTCGTATTTACTAAATGAGGACTAAAGTGTCTCAGAGTGTTTATAATGTGCAGAAGAAAAAAAAAGACATAACATAACATTTAGACCATTGAGCTCAATGTCATATTGAGGGTGATGATGGGGAAAAACTATTAGCTGTCATTAACTGAACCCACCCAGAATTGTTAATCAGAGGAAATGAAACAATTGTGGCCATCTTCGTCTCTTAAATGAACACATTTAATGGCCATTAGGAGAAATTATGTACTTTCTTTTTCTATAATCTTTAGTATTACATCATCTTGGTGGGATTTTGAAAAACAATACACAAAAGAGATAATGGGTATGAAGTAACGTCTCAACTGCAATAAATATCTGCAAAAAAATAAATGCATATAAATGACTCAAATGTATTATGTTTTTAAGGTATATAATGTCATTCTTGTTATTCCTATATTGCCAAGAGCAACCAAAACTAAACATTTTACACATGCAAGGTTGGTCACAAAGTCATACAATCCATGCAGCAGAGAGCAGCACTCATTAGGGCAGATTTGTTAGTACTGGAGATCTCAATGTTTTTATTAAAGAACACCGCATACAAGACCAACCAAAGGTAAGGCAGATATTAGGCAGCTGATTTCCAGTTGAAATAGGACGCACTTTACACAGTATATATTTTGAACTAATCATACATCTATGCACTGTTATAGTGGGGAAATTAATTAAATTTAATAAACACAGTCTGCTCTTTCACTGCTTTAAACCATTTACATTTAGGCAAATTACAGATAAATAATTAGTCATACTTACAATCATCATAGACAGCAATCACCCAGACCATTAGGTCACCACCCATTTTAGGTCATTATGTTTGCAGTTTTAAATATTAATTACTGAAGGATACAGCCACGTAAACAAGGCTTATGATAAGAAAAAATATACTAATACAACTTCAGCAGCACATATAATCACATATACAAATTTGTACTTACCTTCTTCCTTTTTGTTTATAACTTTCGGCTCAGGACGAGTTTAATTAATTTAAAAATGTTTTAAAAACAAGACACATGAGAGGTTGATGAACAGTGACACCTGTTGGTAAAAAAGGGAAATCTCAGGTTAATTAAAATATTTCAAATGCAATGTCTGTCTTTTACTTTTTGAAGAGCAAACATACTGTACATACATGCCTACATAATGTATTTTTTTCATTAAATTGTATTATTTATATTTTTTATTATATTAATTTTTTATGAGAGGACATTTCCAAAAGGGATTTCCTGTGATATGTTTATGTTTGGATGAGTTTTGTCTTGCATTTCTGTACTGTGTCTCAGTATTCGGTTAGGTCTCTGTGTCTCTGTTAGTTGCTTTGGTTATTCATTGATTATGATCTGTCACATGTTTGTGTCTGTTTCAGTACTGTTTCTGGGCATAGGCGAGCTTGGCGATCAATGACTGCACGTATTGGCACTACATTTTAGCATACTAAACTATTAAAAGAGTTGTTACCTGTAGCAGAAGAACCGCTTCTCAATATTATTAACTCCTCGCTATCTTTAGGTCACGTCCCAAAACCATTTAAGCTGGCAGTAATTAAGCCTCTTATTAAGAAACCAAAATTAGATCCTTGTGAACTGGCAAATTACAGGCCCATTTCAAATCTTCCGTTTATGTCGAAAATATTAGAAAAAGTAGTGTCTGCTCAATTGTGCTCCTTTTTACAAAAAAATGATATCTATGAAGAATTTCAGTCAGGTTTCAGGCCCCGCCATAGCACAGAAACTGCACTTGTTAAAATTACAAATGACTTGCTTCTTGCGTCAGACAAAGGCTGCATCTCGTTGCTAGTTTTACTTGATCTTAGTGCTGCGTTCGACACTATAGATCATGACATACTGATAGATCGATTACAAAACTATACAGGTGTTCAAGGGCAGGCTTTAAGATGGTTTAGATCCTACCTGTCCGATCGCTACCACTTTGTTTATTTAAACGGGGAGTCATCTCAATTATCACCAGTAAAGTATGGAGTACCACAAGGATCTGTCCTAGGTCCTCTATTATTTTCATTATATATGCTGCCCCTTGGTAATATTATTAGAAAATACGGGATTAGTTTCCATTGTTATGCTGATGACACTCAACTATATATCTCAACAAAACCAGATGAAACTTCTAAACTATCTAAGCTAACAGAGTGTGTTAAAAATATAAAAGATTGGATGACCAGTAATTTTCTCCTATTAAATTCAGATAAGACCGAGATATTACTTATTGGACCTAAAAACAGTACACAGAATCTCTTGGATTACAATTTGCAACTAGACGGATGTAATGTTACTTCCTCTACAGTTAAAAATCTGGGTGTTATATTAGACAGCAACCTATCTTTTGAAAATCATATTTCCAATGTTACAAAAACAGCATTCTTCCATCTTAGAAACATTGCCAAGCTACGGAACATGTTAAGTGTTTCTGATGCAGAAAAGTTAGTTCATGCATTCATGACCTCTAGACTGGACTATTGTAATGCACTGCTAGGTGGTTGTCCTGCATCTTCAATAAACAAGCTACAGATAGTACAAAATGCTGCGGCTAGAGTCCTTACCAGGTCAAGAAAATATGATCATATTACTCCAATTTTACAGTCTCTGCACTGGCTACCTATTAAGTTTCGTATCAGTTACAAAATATTATTACTTGCCTATAAGGCCCTAAATGATTTAGCTCCTGCGTACCTAACTAATCTTCTATCACGCTACAATCCAACCCGCTCCCTTAGGTCGCAAAACTCTGGACTCTTGGTAGTACCTAGGATAGCAAAGTCCACTAAAGGAGGTAGAACTTTTTCATATCTGGCTCCTAAACTATGGAATAGCCTTCCTGAAAACGTTCGGGGTTCAGACACACTCTCTCTGTTTAAATCTAGATTAAAGACGCATCTCTTTAGCCAAGCATTCATATAATGCATCTCACAATCTTGTACTGCCAGTCTATCTGAACAAATGCACATTATTATGCTTTAGCTTGGGTTATACTGATAATTTCATCCAGGGTTATTCCTGGATGGAGCAGCTGCTACGCTAATTGTCTTACTGTTTCTATGTTACTGCCATGTGTTAGGAATTACACAAGCTTCATTCTGGATCCTACCCTTAAACGATAGAGATGACCGAACACCTGAGAAGAGACGATGACAACCCCTCCGAGGACCTCCGAGATGAGCCCCAGAGACAGATCTCCAGTGAGGACCTCGTCACCTAGACATCCATCGGGGAAAGACCCCTGGAACCAGTGGACCACTTACACTCTGACTTTGCTGCAGTTGGAACAAACTACTGATTCGTCTGGCCGGAGGGGAACTGGCCCCCCGACTGAGCCTGGTTTCTCCCAAGGTTTTTTCTCCATTCTGTCACCGATGGAGTTTTCGTTCCTTGCCGCTGTCGCCTCTGGCTTGCTCAGTTGGGGACACTTAATTTCCAGCACAATCATCGACTTGATTGCACAGATATTATTTAAACTGAACTAAGCTGGACAATGCCATTACTAAATTCAATAATGAAATGCATTCAGCAGATAATTGAGTGTTAAATCCTGTCATTTTACATTATTGACAAAATTTGCCTATTTTGATATTGTGCAGTGCTTTGTTACAATTTGTATTGTTAAAGGCGCTATATAAATAAAGGTGACTTGACTTGACTTGACTTGTGAAACAGAGTGGCACGGTCACTCTGAAATATGACTGCCACCCCCACTGAATCACCAACATCATTGGGCTAGAGTACTGTCAATCTGACGATGCCTGTATGCTATTGTTCCTGTGTGGCTCAGTGGTAGAGCATTGCGTCAGCTGTGCAAAAGGTTGTGGGTTCGATTCCCAGGGAACACATGTACTAATGAAAATGTATAACCTGAATGCAATTGTAAGTCGCTTTGGATAAAAGCGTCTGCTAAATGCATAAATGTATTGAATCAAAGCGCTGTCAATTGTAGCATGCTTACATTTGGCGCACTCATCAACGCCATTAGATCAATGGGCTCTGTCAGTGCTTTGGCAAGGTAACGCTTTTTCTTTTTTCCATGCAATAAAGATATGTTCAAATGCCAATTTAAAATATAGGTTCAGTCAATAAAGTGCACAAAACCAGTATTTTGTTAAAGCAGTATTTGTGGTAGTTCATAAATCGTGTTGCTAGATTTGTCCAAAAGCTGTGCATTGTTAAAGGATCAGCGTGTCATGGAATATTCCCATATAAACTTTAACAGCCAATTAAACAAATTGACATAGTAAAATTAGCTAATTCACGAGATCAATACAACCTTTATTAAACCGCTTTGTCGAGTTTAATGCATCCTTACGGCGGTGTCAAAATGCTGAATCAATTAATTCACTTCTAACACAGTACTTATGCTGCATTCACGTGCTATCAGAATTATCGTAAATATGAGCTTCCTAGTCGGAAATTGGACATAAATAGCCTTAGAGAGGCCTTAAATGGCCAATTTCCACCTAGGAAACTCGTATTTAAGATAATTCCGATATTTTAAATAAGATTATTGATTCATCTGTAAACAGAGATACAATGTTTAGATGAGGTTTCCAACCCCCTACTTGAGTCAGAACGAAAAGTAAACTATTTTTTTTTTTACTATTAATTAATTCATTATTTATTATAATTATAATTATTATATATAGATAATAACCTTATTATTATCTATGTATTTCATTATTTAGTTTTTATATAATTGTAATTGTTATTTATTTTCAAATCATGTTGATTTATTTATCTTATGTTAAACTTGTTAATACTCTCAATCCATCGCAACAGGTTGCTTGTGCTTACTCACTGTTAAAATCAAATTATCACTGTACCTTAACAGTATGTTTTCAAATGTTATTTGCAAAAAAATCAAATAAAAAACGCTATCCAAAAAATAAAAGAATCGATAATTCCAATAGCACATGAATGCTGTAATTAATGGGAGCAGCGTCATACACATAGAGGGTAGAGCGTCACATTATTTAAAGGGGAAATTCACGCGTTAATGAGCAGCAAAGAATTAAGTAGCTGCATTGATTATTTTTATGCCACTGATCAGGCTTTTATATGCAGTTTGGAGTAACAAATGGCTTTATACGTTTGATTGAAATAATAATGCCATAACTGACACTTTAAATCAATGTTTCAAGCAACAACTACAAAACAATTGAACAAATAAAACAGATAAAGACAAAAAGTAGCCATTGATAGTATCTAAACATGTATCCAAATCCAAATGTAATAAAATTAATTTATGTGTGAATTATGTGTAAATTATATGCAATGCCTTAGCTATTATGGATTGTGACATATGGCTATACAGGCTTCTAGTGGCAACACAATGATATTATATATAATAAACTGTGCAAAATGTTTATCTTAAGTCAATTTACAAATAATGCATTCAGATTTGTGGAACTCAATCTCCACAAATTAGTGTCGTTACTATGACAACCAATTTGAATCTGACAGGAAACTGGTGTCTGAAAAGAATATAAATAAATATATATATATATATTTAGTTCCGTTTTGCCCTTATTTGGTAGTTCCTGTTTTCATTAGTTTATATTTGTTTATTCAAATCAAATCAAATCAAATCACTTTTATTGTCACATCACCACAGCACGTGTGCTTTGGTGAGTGAAATTCTTGAGAGCATGCTCCAGACAGTGCAGAAACAATTTACATATAGACAGTACATACTCACAGACTTATACAGAAGACAATGTGCAGAATACACATACATATAGTCAGTACACACAGTGTACTGTTTAAGACATACTTACAATTATCGATACATGTTATGCACCGTATGCACACATTTTCCATTATGTACACATATATATACACACAATATTATGCGAAAAAAAGTTGCAGCAGATTTTACATAGGCCGGATAAGCAATGTCATGGATGTGCGTTGCATGGCATCCAGTGGTAGCAGATAGATTGTTGTGTTTGTGTAGTGTGTGCGTGTAGTCCAGTTGAAAAGTGTTAAAGTGCATGGCATATCGTAAAGTGGGAGTGTGCTGTAGGGTGTATTAGTTTTTGCTGTTCATTAGCCTGATAGCCTGAGGGAAAAAGCTATCCCTCAGTCGGCTAGTGCAGGATCGGATGCTGCGGAGACGTCTTCCTGAGGGTAGCAGAGAGAGCAGACTGTGGGACGGGTGGCTGGAGTCCTTGATGATCCTTCTGGCTTTCCTTATACACGGCCTGGTGTAGATGTCCTGGAGGGAGGGAAGCTCACCTCCAACAATGTGGCGGACAGTTCGTACGACCCTTTGCAGAGCTTTGCGGTTGCCAGCGGTGCTGTTTCCAAACCAGGCGGTGATGCAGCCGGTCAGGATGCTCTCCACAGTGCAGGTGTAGAAGGATCTGAGGATGCTGGGGCTCGTTCCAAACTTCCTCAGCCAACTTAGGAAGAAGAGGCGCTGATGTGCCTTCTTCAGCACTGCATCTGTGTGAGCAGACCATGTGAGATCCTCGGTGATGTGAACGCCGAGGAACTTAAAGCTGTTTACCCGCTCCACAGGTGTCTTGTTAATGGTGATGGGTGTGTGTTCTCTGCTCTGTCTCCTGAAATCCACCACCAGCTCCTTGGTCTTGTCGACGTTGAGTGAGAGGTGGTTCTCCTGATTCTCACCTCCTCTCTGTAGGCCGTCTCATCATTGTCGGTGATCAGGCCTATCACCATTGTGTCATCGGCAAATTTGACGATGACGTTAAAGCTGTGTGTGGCTGTACAGTCGTGTGTGTACAGGGAGTACAGGAGTGGGCTGAGGACGCAGCCCTGCGGAGCACCAGTGTTGAGGATCAGAGGAGATGAAGTGTTGTTGCCCATTCTGACCACCTGACTTCTGCCTGTCAGGAAGTCCAGGATCCAGCTGCACAGAGATCTGTTCAGTCCCAGAGTCTGGAGCGCCGCAACCAGTGTGGCAGGCGCTATGGTGTTAAATGCTGAACTATAATCCACGAACAGCATCCTCATATAGGTGTTCTTATTTTCCAGGTGGGAGAGAGCAGTATGCAGGGTGAAGGCAATAACATCGTCTGTGGAACGGTTACTGCGGTATGCAAATTGTAGTGGGTCCAGTAAAGCAGGCAGCACAGAGCAGATGTAGTCTCTGATGAGTTTCTAAAAACACTTGCTGAAGATGGGTGTCAGAGCAACGGGCCTCCAGTCATTTAAGAACCACAGACAGAGAGAGGGACAGACTGAAAATGTCTGTAAAAACCCCGGCTAGCTGGAAAGTGCATTATTTGAGCACACGGCCTGGTATGCCATCCGGGCCCATGGCTTTACGGATGTTCACCCGTTTGAAGGATCGGTTTACATCCGTGACAGAGAGGGAGAGTGGACTGACCTCTTCTGCAGCAGCCGCGGGAGCACTCTCTGTGTGGGCGGTGTTGTGAGCCTCGAAACGAGCATAAAATGTATTAAGCTCGTCCGGTAGAGAGGCGGCAATGTTCACAGTAGCTGGTTGGTTTCATTTAAAACCTGTGATGTTGTTGCTGCCCTGCCACAAGCTTCTTGCGTTGTTGGTGTTGAATTGTTCTTCAAATGTGTTTTTGTATTGCCGTTTGGCGGCTTTGATGGATTTCCTGAGATCGTAACTGGCTTGTTTTCGATCGTCAGTGTTTCCGGATTTAAAGGCAAATGTCCGCGCTGACAAGGCTGATCGAACATCGCTGTTAATCCACGGTTTTTGGTTGGGGTAGATGCTGATTGTTTTTGTCGGAACTACGTCTTCTATACACTTCCTGATAAAACACGTTACAGAATCTGAATACGCCTCTATGTTGTCATCAGACGCTGCCCAGAACATGTCCCAGTCCACGTGATCAAAACAGTCCTGTAGTATAGCGTCTGATTGGTCTGACCTGCATTGGATTGTCCTGAGGGCGGGTGCATCACGTTTCAGTTTCTGCCTATAAGCAGGCAGGAGCAGAACGGAAGAGTGATCCGATTTGCCGAAAGGTGGGCGGGGGAGGGATTCGTATACGTCCCGGAAGGGGGAGTAGCAGTGGTCCAGTACACGATCACCACGCGTGTTGATGGTGATGTGTTGAAAGTATTTTGGAGCTATTGTTCTGAAGTTGGCTTTATTAAAGTCCCCCGTAACAACAAACGCTGCATCTGGGTGCGCGGTTTCCTGCTCACTTATATTCCCGTACAGTTCCTTGAGTGCCTGGTCTGTGTTGGCTTGAGGGGGAATGTAAACAGCTGTGATTATGATCGCTGTAAATTCCCTCGGTAGCCAGAATGGTCGACACAGAAGCATATGAAATTCCAGATCAGGGGAGCAGAAGGATTTAATAGAGTGTAGGTTCCTTTCGTCACACCTCGAGTTGTTGATATAGAAACAAACGCCCCCACCTCTGCTTTTCCCTGTGAGCTCTTTCGTTCTGTCCGAGCGATGCACGGAGAAGCCCGTGAGCTAGATGGCTGAGTCTGGAACCATTGCAGACATCCAGGTTTCTGTGAGGCAAATAATGCAGCAGTCCCTTGTTTCTCATTGGTAAGAGATGCGCGCCCGCAGTTCGCAGAGTTTGTTGTCCAGTGACTGAACGTTCGCCAGCAAAATGGTTGGAAGAGGAGGTCGGAAAGCACGGCATCTCAGTCTGACAAGGACGCCAGCTCTCTTCCCTCTTTTCCGCCTGCGTTTTTTCGGTCTTGCAGCCCAGACAAAGGGTTCTGATGCCGTGTCTGTGAACAAGGCACCGGCATTCAAGAACTCAAAGTCCTGTTTGCGTTGCGCGACGGAGGAACCAATGTTTAAAAGCGTGTGTCTATCGTAGACAGTTATACTAACAACATCTAACACGTAAAACAAAAAAAAAACTAATAAAACATACGAAAAACTGCAAAGTTTTCTCGGAGCTCGCAACACGGCTGCCATACTCGGCGCCATCTTGTTTCCTCTGCCATCTTCTTATCACCTGTTTTGTATTAATCATCTCGTTTGCTACTTTGTTTCTTGATCTTTATAAGTCTTCAGTTTCTGTCTAGTCTTTGTCTCGGTTTAATGTTATTTCAAGGATATATGTGTGTTGATGCTTATTAAAACTCCTTTAGTCTACTCCTTCGTCTCCGAGCTTAATCTACAACCACATCCCGTAACAGAAACCGAGACCAAAAACAGAGCGTCCCTTTTCCCCGTGTTTTTGTTATCGCTTTTTGAAAAGTGTTTTGGTTTGCCTTTTTCCCTCCTCCTTCCAGTATGGAATCTACTGCATGAGTCGCCGCTCACTCATGCCCGCCGCCATTCACGGCCACCGCAAGCACGCCACCATCCGCAGCTCACTTAAGTCCACCGGTCTATCCGCTGTCAAGCCCGCTGGCTCCAACACCAAAGCTCCTGGGTACGACACTACCCCCGGAGTTCTCGGTACCCCTCCTTACTCCAGAGCGCCCTCTAGTGCCCATTCCTCGACAGCACCCTCCAGAGCCCGCTCCTTGGCAGCGCCCTCCAGAGCCGCTCCTCGGCAGCACCCTCCAGAGCCCGCTCCTTGGCAGCACCCTCCAGTGCCCGCCTCTCCAGGGCCCATTGCTCCAGTGCCCATCTCTCCAGGGCTCGTTCCCCAAATGTCCGCGCCTCCAGAGCTCCCCCAAGTGCCCGCGCCTCCCGAGCGGCCTCAGGTGCCAGTGCCTCCTGAGCGCCAACCAGAGCCCGCCATGGCCGCCTGAGTCTCCTGTTCCGCTCTAGAGGCCTCTCCTGTATCCTACCCTGCACCGGCTTCCAGGGCTCCCACCCCGGTAGAACTGTTACAGCGCGGGACGCACCTACCGGGAGGGGGGCGATCTGTCACATGTTTGTGTCTGTTTAGTTCCTTTTTGCCCTTATTTGGTAGTTCCTGTTTTCATTAGTTTATCATTGTTTATTCTTTTCACCTGTTTTGTATTGATCATCTTGTTTGCTCCTTTGTTTCTTGATCGTTATAAGCCTTCAGTTTCTGTCTAGTCTTTGTCTCGGTTTAATGTTATTTCAAGGATTTATGTGTTGATGCTTATTAAAACTCATTTAGTCCACTCCTTCGTCTCCGAGCTTAATCTACAACCACATTTGATTTATTTTAATTTTATTTGATTTCATTTTTTTTTAAGTTGGACACATAAAATCAATTTAACCTTTTATGTAGGCCTACATGTTGTAGTACGTTTTCAATATATGTATGCATTTACACTTAAGGTTTGTGTGTAAGAGACATCAAAAACACATGGTCAGTGCAATATCTACTTTTTATGAATTAATGCCATGCATAAAGTGTGACATTTTGACCAGTTATTTTAGTGCAACCCATATATCCACTATTCTTGTATCTATATTGTGTCAATTTTATTTATTTATTTACAGTGGTGGACAAAGTACACAGATCAAGTACTTGAGTAAAAGTACAGATACGTATAATAAAATATTACTCCAGTAAAAGTAAAAGTACTGCTTTTTCAATTTTACTTGAGTGAAAGTACAAAAGTACTCAATGTTTTATGTACTTAAGTAAAAAAGTACCGATAGACAGATTTATTTTGCAATTTTATATAGACTACTTTATTTCATTTTATATTAGCACATATTTTTATAATCATACTGCCCAAAATACCTGGGTTTTTCCCAAAATAACCACTATATAGAGTCAAGATATATATTTTGTTGATATGGACTACGTTGATGAGAGTGATGTAGTAATGTTCACTGTGAAGCTTACACTGCCATGTACCTGAGAGAAAACAGATTTCACCATCTAATCTTCACCAGTAAGAAAAAAGTGTTTTAGAACTTGTTGTTTTGCAGAACGTCAGTTATATATGACATGAGAATTAGGCCTGAAATTAGGAGGAACATTTTAAGGAAAATCTAATTATATTTTCATAATGATTTTTTTTTCTTCTCAAACCTTGTCTGTGGTGTAAAAACACCCCTGGCCAAATGCCCCCAGAGGGCATCACTTCCCACTCTGATAATTACTGTAGTTACTATGTTCTGAACATCACATCCTTTCTTTTTCCCTCAGATGGAATCTATCTAGGTGGCTGAATAAAGATATTTGGACTTTATATCAAAACATTTCCTCAACTTAGCACCAGCAAGCTTGTTAGCTAGACAGCTAGCATCAGCTAACGATATTTACTTGTTTTCAGTATGGTTATGAATAAACATTCATATCTGTCTACTCAGCTAGTTGATCTAAACAATATAAAAATGTATACTGTTGATAAACAATATAAAAACAGACGTCACATAGGTCTAAATGCATAGCATTTTAATAAAACTGATAACGTTACAGCAGCGGGGAATATGAACGTGCATGAGTTATTTTATTTAATCGGTGTTATTTTAATGTTTTGTTTTTTGACCTAAAACATAGAGCTGGGCGGTATGACCAAAAATTTATATCACGGTATTTTTCTAAATTATACCGGTTTCACGGTATATGGCGGTATTTTTTTTCCCATGGATGACCGGGTGTTAACCACATTTTCTACTGATTGAGGAAAAACTGCAGTAGATTGACTTAGAATGCCATATTTTAGTGTCATGGTGAGTGAATATTGTAAAACATTCCACACTAAATACAGGGGTTAAAGCAAAAAAAAATATTTTGACTGTAAAGAAAGAAAGCTTGTTTCAGTAACTGCAGTAGTGTTGAAGCAGGCGTGTCAGGGAGACGCTGTGTGTTTCTGTGTGAAAGCGAACGCACTTTATATGACCTTCTGAATGTAGATGCATTTAGGAATCATTAAGATTACTTGCAACAGAACAGCAATACATTTTATGGACGACCGTTTCATGAACCTAGGAGAGGAGGTAATTCTGACTTTGCTTTGACAATCTGGCGCGTCTGAATCAGCGACTGTATGTTTTGTTATTAGTTTGAGTATTCAAATGCAGAGTTTTGCCCGTTGTGTTTGTGAGAGAGAGAGAGAAGGAGGGTCACAGCGCAGCATCGTGTGTGTGTGTGTGTGTGTGTGCTCGCGTGTTCTTAAATGTGTGTATATAATATTTATAGTTTTAACTTTTCATTTTAGTTACTTTTTCTTATTTGTAAGTCGCTTTGTAAGCATCTGCTAAATGACTGAAAGTAAAGTAAGTAAGTGAAAGTAAATATTTCCTCGGCCAAACCCCATTCCACAGCCATACGGCTACAGTCACACACACAGTTTAAGAGCTGTGTTTTTCTTCTTGTAATCAGGAGTGCTTGTCCTCCTAATTTAAAATATTTAGGAGCGCCTTCTGATCAATAATAAAAAAATTCTGATAAAAAATTTGTCTTCCGAACACGAGGTGACATTTGACTCCTTAAAGTGACTTACAGGGGTATTTTCTTTTTACCTTTGCAATGGCATAATTTTAATCTACGTCAAATTAAAAAAATATATGTTTATAAGCTTTTTAAAATGTATATTGAAAACAATATAATAAGTACAATACGACAAATAAGTTACCAATCATGAAATTAGTATTAATAAAAAAATGTATTTGTACTGTACAGAGGTGGCAGGAAGAACACAAAAGTGTCTTGAACGTACATTTTCAGACGTTTAATGAGTCTCAGGGGTGGCATGAGTGCAATTCAATTAATAGATTCATGTGGACATTAATGTTTTAAATATAAATTAGCTTTTAGAGATGCACAACGGCTCAGCTGTAACTTTATTTGGAACTATTTTCGTTGATGATATAGAGAAAAATCATGCAGTACTTGTTTATTGATCTGTTGTATTAAATCAATATATCACATTTGCAAACTTCCCTTATAATTATTAAAAGCTGTCACTCTCCTTATCGTGATCTGTAGGCGCAGACATCGAGAGCGCGTGAGTGAGCTCTCAAGACTCAAAAGCACGTGAAAATGTGATGCATTCTGTCGGAACCTGCGGGAATGAGTATAATTATTATTAATAGCCGCAATCCCGCACCGAAATTCAAGTTCTGCTTTGTGTTCTCTGCTAAGAACCCGACTGTGAATGATGCGAGTGGCGTTACTATGTTGTCAGAGAGAAACTGCAGCCGAGGCGGGGATGATTTTTGGTGTGCCAGCAGAACAACAACAGTGCGCTACATGTTTCTTTTCCCTCAGTAATCCCTGATAACGTTTAATTGGAGTGAACACGGAGCAGTTTTTCCGTGAGCGGGAATGTAAAACCCGGAGTGGATCCAGAGCGGAGTGATTACAGAACGCTTAGAGCGGAGAGAGGAACGTGCTTTAATCCACTCCAGGCTTTGATCACATCCCCCTCAGCAGACTGAATACACCTCGTCTTTCCTTCATTTAACACCTATTCAAGCTAAAGTTAAGACCTTTATAACACTATTTGAGAAATGTAAGCGTATTTACGGTCTTAAAGTTATGAAAAGTGAATTTAAGAAGGCGGGAACCCTGCAATTGACGGGAATCCGTCGTATCGCCGGAGAACTGTTGTGTGTGGGAGACGCGGGAGCTGATGGCAGCGGATGGTGGATATTTGTTGTGGATGACTTCTTCTCTCTCTTCACATTCTACTAGTGCTTCAGTTTCGGAACTTTCACGCTTAGTAGGCCTAACACATATAGCTGTATCCTCGTCAAAATGCAATAGTGAAAAGAGACCCCCCTCTCTAACAGTGTTGCGTTCCGAACGTTATTTAAATGACACCGGTATTGCGGTATTTAAAAAATTCATATCATAAGAAAAATAAACACCGGTATTCGGTATGAACCGGTATACCGCCCAGCACTACTAAAACATAACGTTAGAGACACTGATGTTGATCTGTCTGCATTCAAGCATTTCAGTGGGCTTAAATAGATCACCGTTTACAGCAGATTTAGTTCACAAACAACTGACAGTTTTGACCTAAATATTATTTTCAGTTACAATAATTAATCCTAAAATTCGACATTAGTAACGTACTTTTCACAGCATCAGTAGCGCGCGCTCACGAGATCTCCCGGTTCTTTACTTGTGAGTTCAGTTCACTGAAGAAGACTCGCTCTAAACGGATCATTTGAATCAGTGAGTCGACTCGAGAACAGCTGCAATCGGATCATTGCATCAGTGAATGAATCGTTTGTTGCGATTTGCGAACCGATTGAACAGGTTCATTGAAAAGAATCAGTTTGTTCATGAATCATACACCGCTTCTGCGTCTCGGAGCACGTGATGTATCACGTGAGTAACGATATGTTTTATGAAATGTAGTGAAGTAAAAAGTACGATCTTATGCGTTGGAATGTAGTGAAGTAAAAGTAAAAGTTACTCAAAATAAAACTACTCCAGTAAAGTACAGATACTTGAAAAATGTACTTAAGTACAGTAACGAAGTAGTTTTACTTCGTTACTGACCACCACTGTTTATTTATCCTCGTTAACCCTGTGTGTTCACTCTCCTTGTGTGAAGTCTTGTATGTTGTTACACTGCATTTCTATTCTGGTTTCCTATGTCTTGGTTTTTGACTCTCTGCCTGCTTTCCTGGATTTGTCTGCGTTTCAGATTCCTGTGTTGTTTAGACCCATTGCCTTCGTTTTGGATTACAATTGTGGATTACCCGTAATAAAACTGGATCTTCTTTTTTCATTTATTTATTCCAGTTTAAGACCCTAACTTGAGCTCATGGACCGAATAGTTTGGACTAGTCCAGTCCTGACCATGCACTGCAACACTGTGGGTAATGTCAGTGAAAGATGAGAGAGAACCAGACCTAGGACATTAATGCTGCAGTTTTGTTTATGTTTTTGTGTAGCAGTACTCTGTAAAAGGGCTGAGACCTATTTTCGTTGTTTATATTAGCATTACATTCATAGTAAACATCTGCCGGTTTCTGTCTCCTTCTTCCCTGTCTTACATGAACATGTATTTTACCCGAGTTCTGTCACTTCAGTCAGGTTTTATTCGTTTGAAGACAGCCCAGGCAGCAGGATTCTTTTCTGTAGATCTGACCCACATCAACAGGATAGTGTGTGATTTCCGGCCCAAAACAGTGCCATAAAATCCAACCAGAAGTGAGCCAAATTATAAAAACAGATGTGGCTCATAAATGAAGTGTGCTGAAATTGGTGGTAATGTTAAAAGTTTTAAATGCATCAATAAATGTACAATAATTGTGTTCTGTTCAACAAAAACACAGAACAACGGAGCTTCGGGTGAATGCTAGTTTACTCAAGTAACTTCAGTGACAACAGAACAGAATACGGTACAACTGTGAAGCATGCGCATTAGCATGACTTCACGACAGTATTACTACAACAGATAATAACAATGAAGAACTGGTTCGCAAAACCACAACATTTTTCCCCCTCCCACCAAGCTTAAGTATGAAACGTAGCTTCAAAGTCCTGGAAGTGTGCAGGACGTGCCCTTGTCCTCGCAGGGCGAGTTGTCATAGGGACATCTTCAGATCGTGGGCCCTGACAGCGTTCGGTTCTCGCTTCCTGTCCGGTGACTGCATCAGGATCCAGATTTAGTGGCAGCTGAATGGGGTCCATAGGTCGGTTCAGGATTTCCTCCATAACAGAGGGGGTGGGCACTCTTCGAAGACAACTGGCATGCCAGCGGGACCCATTAGCTAGCTCAAAAGTGACTGGCCCGAGCTGCCGTTTGACTTGGAGGGGCTCAGACAGGAAAGAGCTTAATTTATTCCTGCGATGTGGCCTACGGGCTCTTACCCAATCCTGTACTCTTATCTTTGTGGGCCTAACACGATGCTTGCAGTCATATCTGGCTCTCATGTTGCACTGATGTTGATGAACCCGTGCCCGAATCAAAGTGTTCACTGGGAGCTGATGAAATGGGCGCAGCCTGCTCAGTGGTAATTCTAGTTCCCTGCCAAGCATGAGACAGGCAGGGGACACCCCCGTGGTGGCATGTTGAATAGCGCGATAATGCAAGAGGGTCTGGGATAGAGCAGCCTTAAATGGGAAACCTTGGGCAAGGTGTGCACGTATGCCATTTTTCAGACTTTGATTAAATCTTTCCACGCCGCCATTAGCTTGAGGATGGTAGAAGGCGGTGCGTATATGGGCTATGCCCCTGGCAGCCAAGTACGATGAGAACTCACTGGAAACGAACTGCGGCCCATTGTCAGTGGTAATGGCCCGCGGCATTCCCCATCGGGAAAAGAGTTGCTCCAGGAAATCAACTATTGTGGAGGCTGTAACTGAGCCCATAGGCACAACCTCGGGCCACTTTGAGTGGAGATCATACACCACCACTAGAAACCGCTGATGGTGAGGAACAGAGGCGAGCTCCCCACAAATGTCCATCTGTAGATGCTCCCATGGTTTGGTGGGCCAGTCAACCGGTTGCAGAGGTGGCGGTGCTGGAGCACCTGTTTTACCACTAAGCAGACAAGGTGCACAGTCACGTACAAGAGCTTCTAGCTCTCTATCAATCCCTGGCCACCAAACCAAATCTCGGCACCTCTGCTTCAGTTTAACTATCCCCAAGTGACCCTCGTGTGACATTGACAGCACCCGCCCCCTAAGGGACAGAGGAATGACTGCTCGGTGCCCCCGTGCAATGCATGATTCACCCCAACATGTCAGTTCTGCCCTGACTCTGGAGAAAGGTGTTAGGTTACCCGAGCTGGCCAGCCATTTTGAATGTAGGTGCTCAGGGTAACGAAGAGTGGGTCGCTGCAGATTCTCGCTGAAGTTCTTCAAGAGACACAAGGGCTCATACACTAACTGCACAAGATCTCTCTCTATATCTGACTCTGGCTGCTTGGCTGTGCTAGTTGGCTCCACGGCTGAACGTGAAAGGAAATCTGCAACAACGTTGTCTTTTCCCGGAGTGAACAGTAGCTGGTAATTGTACTGATTCAACCTGTCAGCCCATCGGTGGAGCCTGAGGGGCTTGTGGCCCGTTCCAGAAGAGGACATGAGGGTAGTGAGAGCCTGGTGGTCTGTTCTGAGAGTAAAGGATCGTCCGTATAAATACATGTGCCAGCGCTCACATGCCCAAATGCACGCCAATGCCTCTCTCTCTCCCACTGAGTATTTCTGTTCCGCAGTACTCAGAGCCCGTGAAGCAAAAGCAATAGGCCTTTCAATGCCATCATGCAGCTGTGACAGGACTGCTCCGACTGCTACTGCTGATGCGTCACATGTCACCAGGGTGGGGCTGGAGAGATCAAAATGAGCTAGAGTTGGTGGTGACGTGAGAAGATGTTTGAGTCGTCGAATAGCCTGCTCACAATCCGCTGTCCATGTCCAGGGGGTGTTATGCTTGAGTAGCTGTCGTAGAGGGGAAGTGATTTCAGAATACTGAGGTAAGAACCTGAGATAGTAAGCAGTCATACCGAGGAACGATGCAAGCTGTCCAGCCGAGGTTGGCACTTGAAGGTTGAGAATGGCTTCAACGTTGGACTGCAATGGTGCGATACCTGAACTGGACACCCGAAGACCCACAAAGTCTATTGCTGGGGCAGCAAACACGCATTTTTCTGTGTTCAATGTCAGATTGTGTCTTGACAGAGCTGTGACCACCCATCTGAGGCATTCGTCATGAGTGGCCACGTCCTTTCCATGTACTACAATATCATCTAAGTAAACAGCCGTACCCGGGAGCCCTGCTAGGACAGTAGCCATGATTTTCTGAAAGCAGCTAGGTGCTGAACTTAGGCCAAAAGGAATCCTCTTAAAACGGAACAACCCCATGTGAGTCACGAATGCAGTCAGGTTTCTGCTGTCCTCATGCAGGGGTATCTGCATGTAACCTTGCTTAAGATCCAGCTTTGTGAACACGGAGGAGCCATAGAAGAGTGTTGTGAGTTCCTCGATTGTCGGCAATGGGTATTTGTCTGGCACCACCGCTTTGTTAGGCCCACGAAGGTCAATGCAGAGACGCATGCCCCCAGACCGTTTTTGCACAATCACAAGATTTGAGACCCAAGGGGAAGCATCAATGGCCTCAATGAGGTCTGCAGCTAGCATGCCCTGAAGTTCAGTGGTGACCTTGTCGCGCATGGCGAGAGGCACTCGTCGCAGGGGCTGGATTACAGGCGGTACATTTGGGTTAAGCAGGGGTTTGTGTGAAAAAACAGAGAGGCAGCCTAAACCACCAAATAGAGCAGGAAACTGTGTCTTCCATGGAGAATCCACCTGAAGGATGGTTGCACCACTGTTGTCATGCATAGAAAAGTCAAGGCTAAAGAACAGGTCAAGACCCAGGATATTAGCGCCATGCTGAGTTATGTAGAATGGAAACTCTGGTAGTCGTTTTTGTCCATATTGTACAGGCAGTTTGACTACTCCAGTCACTGCAATGCTGGCTTGGCCATAACCACAGAGCTCCAGACGAGATGGTTGTAACTCAACATCAGAGAAAAATGTATTGTAGGTGGCCATAAGCAATGACACCTTAGCTCCTGTGTCAAGAAGCAGCGGAATGCAACAGTCTTTCAGCTGCACACCACATGTAGAGAAAGTGACTGAGTGAGGACCAACTGTATGAATTACCGCTGAAGGCTGCAAACTGGACTTTGATCTGCACCACCTTGCAAAGTGGTTGAGCTTACCACAATGTCTACACTTTTGGCCGATAGCTGGGCAGTCTGGGGACCTGTTGGCATGACGAATGGAGCCACAGTTGCCACATTTCCGTCTTTGTTGACTTGACTGAGGCTGTGTTTGCTGTATGATTGCACCTGCAGGCTGGAACTCCTCATCCATGACTGTATTTGCAGGTACAGAGGTGACATCAATTTTAGCTGCATTAGTCTCTGCTATTTTAGCTGCACACTGTGTAGCTTCTTCAATTTGGAGTGCCAGAGTGAGAGCCTTATCCAGAGTAAGTCTATCATCTTCCATAAGCAACCTCTCTCTGACCCGTGCGCTGTTTGTTTTTTCAATAAGTTGGTCTCTAATTAATTCGTCACGCAGAGCACCGAATTTGCATGGCTCAGCAAGGCTTTTTAAATCCGCGACAAACTGACTGGCTGACTCACCCGATCGTTGGCATCTTTGTCTGAAATTTAGGCGTTTCAACAGCACACTATGACTCCTTTGAAAATGTCCTTTTAGTCGTGCAACAGAGTCAGAGTACGTATTTTCAGCAATGGAGGAGAAGTGCACGCTTTCTCCCGTCCGGGACATCATCCAAGCCCGCGGCTACAAGGTACGTCTGAAATGACACATACCAGCGCTCCCACGGCACGACAGGCTCACCGGCGTGGGGTAGAAATGGCTCCGGGGGAGGCAAAGATAAAGCCATCCTCGTCGCCAAATGTTATGTTCAACAAAAACACAGAACAACGGAGCTTCGGGTGAATGCTAGTTTACTCAAGTAACTTCAGTGACAACAGAACAGAATACGGTACAACTGTGAAGCATGCGCATTAGCATGACTTCACGACAGTATTACTACAACAGATAATAACAATGAAGAACTGGTTCGCAAAACCACAACAAATTGCTCACTCAAAAAATGGATGCAAGCAAGTAAACTGCACACAAGGCAGTTTTTTAAATAACGTCTAAATTATAACATTATCTTTATACTTTGTTTTCATTGCAGATTTATTTAACACATGAATTAAGACATCGCTAACAGGTTAAGTAAAATATAACAAACAAATACACTACATCTTTTTGAACAGCCAGATTTTTAATGTTTAATGTTTGTTAAAGAACTATCTTCATCCTCACCAAACCTGCATTTATTTAATCAAAAATATATCAAAAGCAGTAATACTGTGAAATATTTTTACTATTTAAAATAACTGCTTTTTATTTGAATATATTTTTGTCACGCTACAGTGAGATACACACACGAAGAAGGCAAAGATAGATGCAAAAAGTATTTAATAATCCACAACAGGGCAAACACAGGAAAGATATATAGGGACTAAGTAGACCAGACGAGGGGACACAGGACAGACTGAACTAAATACGCAGGCAAGTGAAGATAATTAATAAGACACACCTGAACCAAATTACAATTATTAGACATAGACAGAAAATTAGCTCACACAGAGCACATGGGGGAAGAAAACACAACGAAATGTCCATGAGTGTGACAATTATAAATGTATATGATGTTGAAAACAGTCGAGTACATTTTTTTTCAGGATTCTTTGATGAATAGAAATTCCAGAAGAACAGAATTTATCTGAAATATAAATTGTTTGTATCATTCAAACATCAGTCTTAATATTTTGTTCATGCCACGGAATCTTTTTTAATAAATAACAAGTGAAGTATAAAATCACAAAAAGAGAAGAAAAAGAGAGAAAGAGCCCAAAAGTAGTGGGGCAGCTTATAGGCTTTAAGTAAGTGAGCTGTTTTAAAGCACAGCTCTCTCAGCCGTCTCCAGCCACAGGTTGCTCGAGGACACAGATTCTTGGATTTTGGCAAAACAGGTACATTTGTTGTTTGTTGATTTTTAGTTTTTTATGGCTCCACATTTTTTATATATATAGGACATATTCTTAAATAAATGCTTCAGAATAGGTGTTTGCTGAAATAGGTGATAAGTACATCAGTCATCAGCGACGCAATGTTTGTTTGTTAGTGTGTGTAAATAAATATCTGTTATATAGGTAGCCTATATAAAACTTATAATGTAAACAGTTTAATAGTTTTATTCATCATAGGTTTTTGTATTCAGGTGTTTTGAAATATAGGTGCTGTTTATTCCCATAAATATATTCTCTTACTGTAAATTTGCAGACTAACGATAATTTTACATTAAGGTTCCTTATGTAAAGGATTTATTAATGACTGATAACTAATTTAAAACACCTGGTTTCTCGTTTATTAAGGAAATTATCACACTTTATTTTGAAAAATAAATAAATAATAACTTAATAATAACCGATCTTCAACCATAGCTTCAAATTAAAAATTAAATTCCAAGAAATAAGGTTACCTGTAAACCTTATGCACGGTTAGCCGTTTATTCATGAGATGTAAACATTAATAACATTTGAAAGTGCTCCTTAATGTACAGTGGATACGCAAATCATGTAATTATTAACGTGCACAAATATATTAATGTATTTATTAACATTTCTGGTGATATATTTCATTGTTGTTCCAATGTATCAGTAAACAACTTGAAGAACCACATTTTTTATTTTTGAATATTTGGTAAATACAAGCTAAATAACGGCACTTAAATATTTACTATTTTATCTAATTTAGCCGTTTTGCAATTATCATTAAATCAATGCCCAAACATACTGTTAATAAACATTAACATTAATAAACAATCAATAATTGTTTTTGATATAATAGTAAAGCCTACTGTAACTTGAGTATTTGGCCATCACACTTGCAGGTTCAGTAGAATTATGATAATATAAATACTAATTAATTGAACTAGCACAGTGATTATGCATATAAACACTTGAAAAACATAGTTTGCCATATCACCTCAGATGTATCATGAAATTAATCAGGAATCTGGTTTGAATCAGCTTGACCATGTCAGTGTATTTTTGGCACTCAGACAGGTATGTTCAATGCAATTGTCTTGATAGAGGGAATCAAACTACATTTCTAGTCAACATAATTTATTCTTAAGACAGTCCACTTTAAATGAGTATCAGCTATATGCAAAGTCACACACACTTGGTTTTCAACCATTCAATATGGGTACAATTCAACAATTTGGACATGGAGCCGCATCAAGATCCCCATATCTGTGGGACTGAACTATAAATGTCCTTGAAAAATGAAGATTCCAAAAGTAAAGTATGTTAAGAATGAGAACCTAAAATCATATTGAGATATATTTAACACTTCTAGAATTACAGGCTTGCAAACCTTTGAAAAATAATATATATGGCGTGTGTGTTGAGTGTGTTCTATGCAGTTGCTTTGATAGAGGGAAACAAGATAATTTCTTGTTTTATCATTATTTGTTCCGCAGCTGTTCTTCTTTAAAAGAAAATGTATCAGCTGTATTTTGTCACGCCCCTTGACTGTCTGTGTGTGTTTTTCTCCCTATGTCCTCAGCATGACCCAGTTTCAGTCTCTTGTTAATCATGGCATTAGTTCAGGTGTGTCTTGGTAATTGTCCTCATTTCCCCATACATTTATGTCACAGGCTGTGATGCCTGTCTTTGTCGGGTCTCATATACGTCAAGTTTGTGTGTCAGTGCTGTTCCTCTTGTGGATCTTCCCGTGTTTTGATTACATGAAAGATCGTTCCTTGATCCACATCTCCGCGTCGTCCCATCGACACAGTGCTGACAGAAGAATGACAAAAAAATTAACTGCATGTTTTCCCTCCATTTTATTTCCGTGTTTTGTTAAGTGTTTTTGTTTTTCCCTTATGGATCCCCTCACAGCCAAATATCCCATCGCCGCCAAATTCACCGCACTAGCTCATAAGGACCTTCCTATCTTGGAGTAAGTGGTTGAGTTCAGCCAGCTTGCCATTTTAACAGCATTCGATGACACTGCGCTGAACTCACTATTCTGGATCGGGGCAAATTACCATCACCCCGTTGACCTCCCAGATACCACTGGACTGAACTGGAGGGAAGTGATCATCAGGTGTCTGCATGGTCTTATTTTCAATGAAAAGCCAATGGTTATATAGGTTAATTATGCATTCTGTATAACAACTTGTTTACCATATTCTACATTCTTACAAGCGGACATTAAGGTTACTTAAGTGATTCAGTCAAGAGCAGTGGGTTATTTTATTTGCTTGATTAACATCAATGCCACAGACAATTCGGCTGCTGTCCCTTAAAAACAGAATGCACAAGTGCAATGGATAAAATGATACATGTACGATATTCTCTCTACTGTTTACATTCACTTAAGACATAATTGGCTGTGTTTATTTGAATACTCGTCAAAACAGACAATTCAACATCATTTTGTTTGTAATTCTCCATTCATATGACGTGAAGGAGTACTTATTGCTGTGTGTATGCTTTGGTGTTCGTGCTCAAAAAAATGGACTGAATTGAGTTCCCTATCAGTCAGTCACGTTCGACGTAACGTCAGAGTGACTGACTAATGGGATCTCGCCGGAGAGCCCAATCACCTCCGTGTGTTAACAAAACAAGCCAATGACAGTTGGCGTGTGTGTTTCGCAACGCGCACTCCGCCCCGCGGTGCGGGTATAAAAGGAGAGCGCGTGCAAACGCACATCAGCTTTTCGCTTCGGAGCCGAGCCTTGCAAATCTCTAGAGTGTCTGCAAAGCAAGACTACAGCGTTGGTGTTACGGCGCGTCAGCGGAGGTTGCTGTCCAGTGCTGCATTCTTCAGCGATCACGCTGCTACCTCCCCTCGGCGCTTCAGCGCTGCTAAAAGAGAGTTTCAACTAAAAGAGCAAATCTAAAAGAGCTCCACAAGCGACGGGCGTCTTTTTAAAGATGGCTTCCCGCTCGTGCGTTTCTGGATGTGGTCGGTTCCTGACTTCATCTGATGGTCACGATCGCTGCCCCTCGTGCTTGGGCTTTAGGCACGCTGAGGCAGCGCTCGTGGATGAGTCATGTTCTCACTGTGGGAACATGACCATGGCGATGTTGCGCTCCAGATACCTCCTCGCTAGACGTGGGGGTATCCCCCTTGCTCTGCCCCGTTCTAGTTCCTCCGGACGGAGGACTACTTCGGCTCAGGGCCAGGGTGATTTGAGGATCACAGTGAGAGCTTCCCCGTCGAGTACGTCTCCGCGGGCCTCTCACTCCTCGAGCACATCGCACCGTCTGGGGTTCCCGGATGAGTATGCGGGGTCCTCGGACAGGGCGGGGCCCAGCATCTCATTCGGTGCCCCAGCAGATGACGGGGTTTCGATCACTGCATCGGGGGATGAGCTAGGTTCTGGAGAGGACGATTCGGCTGCGCTGCCTCCGTCAGGAAGAGTAGCGTTGCCCGAGTCAGATCCAGAACTGACCGCTATGCTTTCCCGGGCCGCTGAGAGCGTCGGGCTGCACTATAGGCGTCCGCCTTCTCCCGAGCGCTCGAGGCTGGATGATTGGTTCCTGGGGGCGCAGGCCGAACGTCGGCAACCGCCCCCGGTTCCGTTCTTCCCGGAAGTGCATGAGGAGGTGACTAGGTCGTGGAAGGCACCTTTTTCTGCCCGAAACAGGCCTAGTGCCTCCTCCGTCCTCACCACCCTCGACGGCGGAGCGGCCCAAGGGTATGTGGAGGTCCCCCCAGTCGAGCGCGCCATTGCCATGCAGCTTTGCCCGCAAGGCGCTGCCGCCTGGAGGGGTAATCCACGCCTTCCGTCCAGGGCCTGTAAGTTCTCGTCCACTCTAACGGCCAAGGCTTACGGTGCTGCTGGACAGGCCGCTTCTGCCCTGCACGCCATGGCCCTCCTGCAGGTCCACCAGGCCAAGGCGTTGAAACAGCTGCACGAGGGTGATGCTGACCCAGGTGTGTTGCAGGAACTGCGCACAGCGACGGACCTCGCACTAAGGGCGACGAAAGTCACGGCGCGGGCCCTGGGTCAGACGATGTCCACATTAGTGGTCCAGGAGCGCCACCTGTGGCTGACCTTGGCGGATATGAGGGAGTCCGACAAGCACCGCTTCCTGGACTCCCCGATCTCCCAGGCCGGCCTATTCGGCGAAGCGGTGGAGGACTTTGCCCAACAGTTCTCCACCGCACAGAAGCAGACGGAGGCGTTTCGTCACATCCTGCCCCGGCGGTCCGCTGCTGTCTCCACCCCACCGCCGGCTGCAGCCCCTCCGTCTGCTCGTCGCCGAGGGCGCCCTCCTGCTGCCTCCACCTCCGCTCCAGCTCGGCCACAACAGCAGCCTGCACTACGGCCGCAGCGTGGAGCTGGCCGCAGGAGATCGGCGCAGCCCGCCTCCGCCCCTGCCAAGCCCGTGAAGCGCCAGGGCCGGCGGCGCTCCTGAGACGGGCGACCCGAAGCCTTTGGATTCTGCTCTTCAGGAGATGGTGACCGCACCACTCCTTCCCCCGGAGGAGGACCGGGTGGAGAATCTTTTGTTTACTTTTTGTTCTGTTCTGTTTTGGTACCCAAAACTTCAATAAAAGAGCAGTTTCCTTTTCCTCCGGGTCCCAAGAGGGCGAGGATGGCAGTGTACGAGACCTCGTCTCCACACTCCCGTCCCCCTCTCTCTTCGCCAGTGGGCAGCAGGGTCCGGTCCGAGAACGCGACGCCTTCTCCCGCATCCCCTGCCCAACTATGGAGCCAGGTCAGTGTCACACCACACACTCAGACCCCACTTCGAGACGCACTGCCTTTCGAGTCGGGCCCCTGTGCTCCATTTCGCTGCCCCACCGTGGGTACGTCAGTGACTCCCCTGGTCCCGCTTGTACGGTCCCTGGGGGCCTGGCTAGAGCTCCCCAGGCCGTCTCGCTGGCTCCTGAGGACTATCAGACTCGGCTACGCGATTCAGTTCGCCCGGCATCCCCCCAAGTTCAGGGGCATTCGGTTCACCTCAGTGTTGAGCAAGGATGCCCCTGTCTTGCGTGCAGAAGTCGCGGTCCTACTGGCGAAGGACGCGATAGAGCCGGTCCCTCCAGCTGAGATGAAGTCAGGGTTCTACAGCCCCTACTTCATCGTACCCAAGAAAGGCGGTGGGTTACGACCAATCCTGGACCTGCGCGTTCTGAACCGGGCCCTTCACAAGCTCCCGTTCAGGATGTTGACGCAGAGACGCATCTTTCAATGCGTCCGTCCCTTCGATTGGTTTGCAGCAATCGACCTGAAGGACGCCTACTTCCATGTCTCGATCCTCCCTCGACAAGGACCGTTTCTCCGCTTTGCGTTCGAGGGGCGAGCATACCAGTACAAGGCCCTTCCCTTCGGGCTTTCCCTGTCGCCTCGTGTCTTCACCAAGGTCGTAGAAGCAGCCCTTGTACCATTAAGGGAAGCAGGCATTCGTATCCTCAACTACCTCGACGACTGGCTCATTCTGGCCCAGTCTCGAGCACTGTTGTGCGAACACAGGGATATGGTGCTCAGTCACCTCAGCCGGTTGGGACTTCAGGTCAACCAGGAAAAGAGCAAACTCTCCCCTACGCAGAGGATCTCTTTTCTCGGCATGGAGTTGGACTCGGTCAACCTCACAGCACGGCTCTCAGAGGAGCGTGCTCAGTCAATGCTGAGATGCCTGGAGTCTCTCCAGCGCAAGAGGGCGGTTCCACTGAAACATTTTCAGAGGCTCCTGGGGCATATGGCATCCTCAGCCGCTATCATGCCGCTCAGATTGCTTCATATGAGACCGCTTCAGCGTTGGCTTCACGACCAGGTCCCGAGATGGGCATGGCGCCACGGCACATACCGGGTCTCACTCACCCCGTCCTGCTGTCGCACCTTCAGCCCTTGGTCGGATCTTGCGTTTCTTCAGGCAGGAGTGCCCCTAGAGCAAGTATCCAGGCATGTTGTTGTTTCAACAGACGCCTCTGCCACGGGCTGGGGGGCCATGTGCAACGGGCACGCAGCCGCGGGGCTCTGGACAGGGCCCCAGCTGCAGTGGCATATCAATTGCCTCGAGTTGCTGGCAGTATGGCTTGCTCTGCGCCGCTTCAGAACGCTGCTACACGAGAAGCATGTACTGGTCCGCTCGGACAACACTGCGACCGTTGCGTACATCAACCACCAGGGCGGTCTACGCTCCCGTCGCAACTCGCCCGCCATCTCCTCCTTTGGAGTCAGAAGCATCTGAGGTCGCTTCGCGCCGTTCATGTCCCAGGCGAGCTCAACCGTGCAGCCGACGAGCTCTCACGTCAGCACGCCCTTCCGGGAGAATGGCGACTCCACCCCGAGGTACTCCAGCTGATTTGGAGACGCTTCAGGGACGCTCAGGTAGACCTGTTTGCCTCCCCGGACACGTCTCACTGCCAGTTGTTTTTCTCCCTGTCCGAGGGGACCCTCGGTACAGATGCGCTGGCATGCAGCTGGCCTCGGGGCTTACGCAAATATGCGTTTCCCCCAGTGAGCCTTCTCGCACAGACCCTGTGCAAGGTCAGGGAGGACGAGGAGCAAGTCCTCTTGGTGGCGCCTTACTGGCCCAACCGGACGTGGTTTCCAGAACTGATGCTCCTCGCGACAGCCCCTCCTTGGCAAATTCCTCTGAGGAGGGATCTACTTTCTCAGAGAGGGGGCACCCTCTGGCACCCGCGCCCAGACTTGTGGAATCTCCACGTATGGTCCTTGGACGGGACGCGGAGGTTCTAAGTGGGCTACCTCCAGCGGTAGTAAACACTATCGCTTCTGCCAGGGCTCTGTCTACGAGATAAGCTTACAGGCTGAAGTGGAACCTGTACGTCGATTGGTGTTCTCCCCGCCGGGAGGACCCCCGTAGATGCCCGATCGCAGTCGTGCTTTCTTTCCTGCAGGATGGGTTGGAGCGAAGGCTGTCTCCCTCCACCCTCAAAGTGTATGTTGCCGCTATCGCCGCACACCACGATGCAGTAGACGGTAAGTCTCTGGGGAAACACGACCTGGTCATCAGGTTCCTCAGAGGGGCAAGGAGGCTAAATCCTCCGCGCCCTCACCTGGTACCCTCTTGGGATCTCCCCTCGGTCCTGTCGGCCTTGAGGGGGGCCCCCTTTGAGCCTCTGCAGTCAGTAGAGCTTAAGTTTCTGTCTCTAAAGACAGTGCTCCTCTCGGCATTGGCCACAGTCAAGAGGGTAGGGGACCTGCAAGCATTTTCGGTCTACGATTCGTGCCTAGAATTCGGGCCGGCTGACTCTCACGTTGTCCTGAGACCCCGGCCTGGATATGTGCCCAAAGTTCCCACCATGCCCTTCAGGGACCAGGTGGTGAACTTGCAAGCGCTGCCCCGGGAGGAGGCAGACCCAGCCATTGCTCTGCTCTGTCCCGTTCGTGCCTTGCGCATCTATGTGGACCGCACGCAGAGCTTCAGGACCTCAGACCAGCTCTTTGTCTGCTTCGGAGGACAGCAGAAGGGAAGAGCTGTCTCCAAACAAAGACTCGCCCACTGGATAGTGGAGGCTATAGTCTTGGCCTATCAGGCCCGGCGCTTACCGTGCCCCCTTGGTGTGAGAGCACACTCTACGAGAGGCGTTGCTTCCTCTTGGGCTTTGGCGCGAGGCGCCTCAATAGCAGACATTTGTAAAGCTGCCGGCTGGGCGACACCTAATACGTTTGCGAGGTTTTATAATCTCCGTATAGAGCCAGTGTCCTCCCGTGTACTCGTCTCGGATGGCCAGTAACACTGGAACCCGCTCGGTGTCAATCACGCTTGCTTGCGCCATTCCCCTCTACGGACCGGATACGTGCGCCCTGTTGCTTCTCAGTTCAGTTCCCCACGGCGAACCCTGTTGAAGTTCCTCCCGCACCCTCGGCAGTCAGGTGTGGCGGAGCACCAGACGCCAGGTCCAGTACTCGTACGTTGCCCAAGGTCAACCCTTGTGCTGGGCTAGGTGCCCATGTGTAGTGATTCCCCCTTGATGATCCCACATGTGTATTCTTCCACGGTACGGCTCCCCCCCTTGGTGAGCCCGTGTCTTCCCTGGCAGAACCCTCTGCCTTCTCTGCTGTGTAGCTATCTCACCCGAGGCGGGCTGGGTCTACCTCAGAGACTCCCGTATGTGGTACTGCCCTTGGCCAGTCCATACGTGTAATCTCCACATGATACCTCCTTATGCGGGATGTGGCTCCGTAGCGTTTTCCCCCTACTCGGGGTACGCTTTCCCAGCGTTATTCTACCCACTGAGCGGAACAGCAGTGCGGTTATCTCTGCCTAAACCCTGTCCTATCTTCCGTCCCAACTGGTGTGGGGGGACTTGCCGGCTTCTGCAGAGCACTGGAGGGGGTCAGCAATAGTGGCGTTTTCCAAGGGATCCCATTAGTCAGTCACTCTGACGTCCCGTCGCCATAGTTGCTGTACCACCGCTGTACGGCCGGGGCACACAGTCTCGGCTCCTCAGCGAAAAACTGATGTGCGTTTGCACGCGCTCTCCTTTTATACCCGCACCGCGGGGCGGAGTGCGCGTTGCGAAACACGCACGCCAACTGTCATTGGCTTGTTTTGTTAACACACGAAGGTGATTGGGCTCTCCGGCGATATCCCATTAGTCAGTCACTCTGACGTTACGTCTCCGTTCCCTCCTTCAGGGAACGGGGGTTACGCAAGTAACCGAGACGTTCTCTCTTGCGTCGTCAAATTTATGTGTGTCTTCTCTTACTCCCTCATATTGAAATTTTTGAACGTTTTATGAGACGTGCGGCAAGTGTATGTTAGCTCATGTCCCGCCGGTTCATATGTTTGCATCTAACCTCCAAACCAAGCAGCAGATTCGTTCTGAATGAATCTCTTTCCAAATCGTCCCTCACACATTTTTATTTGTTGGTGAAAATGTCAATTTATTTTATTCATAGTTCTTGTCATTCAAAATGAGTTTTAGTTCGTTATGGTCTCGTTGAAAAAAATTGTGATGGACATTGTTCGTCAACAAAATGAGTACTTCCTCAGTTCCATTCAATAGAATAATAGTCTGCTGTTATAGTTGTACAGATTGTAAAGCTGCAACTACATTTAATATATTTCTTATCAACAGAGGTGGGTAGAGTACTCAAAAACTGTACTCAAGTTAAATTAAAAGTACTTGTGGAAATATTTACTCAAGTAAAAGTAATAGTCTGACTAGTTATTTGATTAAGAATAAAAAAGTATCGGATAAAAAACTACTAAAGTAGTTAGTTACTAGTTACTTTGGATCATATACTGAATATAGTCATTTTTTATTTAGATATGTAGATAAAATGTATATATGTATATGTATATATATATATTTTTTTTTTGTCAGAAATATAGCGGTTTCCAGAGTAACGGCTATAAACAAAGCAGTGTTGCGCTCCTGAACGATCCTTTATCAGATAAAATTTAAATGCAATCAAACTTTTCTGAAGACACTCTGTTCATTTCAGAGAGACATATACAAACACCTACATCGCATCATTGCTTGAATTAGTAAGAATGAGTAAAGTGTTTAAACTATAGTCTACAATGTTGTAGGAGGAAAGTTCTCTGATGAGTTACCAGGGTAAGCCCCAGATGGCCCTGGCCCAATTTAACCCCTGGTTATAGATATAAAAACATGAGACTATCTGTCATTCACCAAAAATGAAAATTCTGTCATCATTCACTCACCCTCAAATAGTTCCAAACCTGTATGAATGTGTTTGTTCTGCTGAACACAAAAGGAAGATATTCTGAATAATGTGGGAAACAGAGCAGTTCTGGGGAACCATTGACTTCCATAGTAATTTTTTTTTTTCCTACTATGGAAGTCAATGGTGCCCCAAAACAGCCTGGTTACAAACTTTCTTCAAAATATCTTCTTTTGTTTTCAGCAGAACAAAGAAATTCATACAGGTTTGGAACTATTTGAGGGTGAGTAAATGATGACACCATTTTCATTTTTGGGTGAACTATCCCTTTAAATTACATTCCCTATCGATACTACACTTATATCCGCATTATATAGTCAGATGCCCTGCCCATTCTGGCGGGCTTTGACGGGTTTTCCAGCCATAGGCTGTGCAGCTCCGCTGCCGAGCCATTGGTTCATTTTCAGAGAACTACACAAATCAATGGGCGTGCAGTTACACTGCATTATTTAAAAAAAGGCTTCAGTATTAGAGAAAAAGGAGTTTCCTCTAGCATCTTAAATAAGACGCAGTACTTGTTCCGTATGTCAGGGAACCGTGGTTATGTGAGTAACCGAGTACGTTTACTATCAAAGCACATCGATTGTATTTGCCATTATTGTATTATTATTATTATTATTATTATTTATTTATTTATCATACAAAAGAAGTTCATACAAATGTTTAATGTGTCATTATTCCACTGGAATGTTACACATGCCACATACTGTTGTTTCAGTCATTGACTTGAATATGCCAAATACCCAACCTAGTCAAATTTTAGGGCTAATGTTAAATAATCGTTATGACCGGAGTACCGGAGCATCAAAGCCCGCTCCGCCAGACTGCTCAACAACTTTTTTCCCAAGGTTGTGAGAGCACAGAACTCAAATCCCCCCGCCCCTTTCTGAAACCCCATACAAACCCCCTACCTCCTGAAACATGGACCCCCCCACCCCTCCAACCTTACCACATCATCTATTTGCTTTGTTCCTGAATGAATTTGCGTTTTGAATTAATCATATGAATGAATGACAAAACATTATCGTTTTGTACTTTCAAAATCTTTGACTTCACTGTTCAAAGTGTTATTTCAGGGTTTTGATATCTTATTGTAACCAACAGATCACTTCCTGTATTATATTATGAATGTCAAGTCAAGTCAAGTTGAGCTTTACTGTCATTCCGCTACATGTGTGGACATACAGTGGAACGAAATGAAGACATACAGACATACAACAATGGAGTAAAACATTATAAACTTGTACACAACTAACCTACTGACAGATAATATAAATATAAATATGCTATGTATAAATATGCTATGTATAAAAATGGTTACCTATACATGAACTAAAAAATGCAAACTGTACAAATGCTTCGCAAATACTGTATATGTGCAAAGAGAACATCGTGAGTCAAGTAGCTAGCTGGGGATGAGTGTAAGATAGATTTTAATGCATGAGCATGTAAACATACATATATTACTGAGTCTTTTGTGGGGTTATGTACACACAGTAATGTGTGAAAAGTGTCTAGTACGAATAGAGGGCAGTCTGTTACTACAGGTGGCTTCTACAGGCCCACTCAAATGTGTAGCACACTTTGAATTGCACAAAAAAAGTTTGACAGTTTTTTTTGTGTGTGTGTGTCTATATTAATGGATAATTGAATCACTGACTCAACAGAGTTGTACAGAGACTCATTAATTAATTTAGGAACTGAACACCACACTGTGCACCTGTGCTTGGAGTCATTCACACAACGGTTCTGTGACTCTGTTTCGAAATTTTAGTTGGCCGAGCAAATAAAACACTGTTTTGTGTCTAAACTGAAATTAATTCATTCCCAATATTAACTTGTATTGTTAGAATATAGTTGTAATAATACAGTAATTCATTTATTTATGCAATATTAGTTGTGCAGTTAAATAACACAGGCATTGTGCCAAAGAAGTTTCCTGTCAGGCGTAATCTGTGTTTTTGTTTAACAACATATGGACCTGAAAATGTTGCTTGCAGCACCGACCCTGGAACAGGAAGACAGATAAGCATCAAATCACTTTTCTGGTCAAATCGAGATTTCATTATGGTCTATGCACACCCCACCTCTGTACATGCCACTTCACAAGCTCTGTTTATGTACTCTAATACTCTGGGTTGTGTAGCTTTCTCAGACAACCCCAAAGACTCCAAAACTGTCTCTCAAACCATAAACATCAACAATGGAAAGCCTCATCTCAGTCATTATGTTTGCATAGATTTTAAGGTTTGATGAAGATGTTCTAATGCCCCATGTGACTCTGGATTGCAGGCACTAGAACATATGTGCTTTTTACCTGTTCCTTGAGGGCCGCTGTCCTGCAAAATTTACCTAATGAAACAAGCCTGAAGCTTCCAGGCTTCCTGCGTTGGAGCTGGATGGTGCTAAACTTGGCAGAACATTTTCCCTCCAGGAACAGGATCTACTTCACAGCAAGACAATCTAAAACTTTAGAAATATAATTAGTTCTCTGATCTGATTGTATAACCTTTGAAATGCCAAAAGTCAAAAGCTAATGAGAGCAAACATTACAGTAGCAATTTAGCAGAGGAATACCAACATTAGCTTCAAGACAACACAAAAGTGGAGCCACATCTTCTTGGTTTCCCATTCCTTGTATTTTCAGTCCACATTTTAAATGTCAGAAAAGGCACTACATTCAGAGAATGGACCAGGTATATAGGAGTGCAAACCCTCTGTCTCCCTCATCACACATCCTCAGTTCACAAATTATGAGCTGAATCGCGAACGTTAGGCGAGGGAGACAGTCTAAATGTGTAGTAGTGAGGGGTCTCAGAGACAGGTTTGTGAAGAACAGATCTAACTTATTTTCTTGTTGTTGTCCCCCATGCAGGATAATACAGATTTGACAATTGCTGTACCTAGAAAAAGGTAGCTGGCTGTGCTTTCAAAGCAGAAGTTGTGATCATCTGATGAAGCTTTGTGAAACTATGTGTGCAAATATGATGGGAAAGACGGATCACGGAGAGCTGAGTTTTGGGAATTAACTGAAGACAGAAGTACAGCTTCCAACGCAAGTGCCATCATGGCCAGTCTTGTTCTTAACGAGACTGGGATGGAGAACTGTGGCATTGATGACTCCTTTAAGTACAGCCTATATGGTGTGGTGTACAGTGTTACATTTTTTCTAGGACTGGTCACCAACTGTGCTTCACTGTTTGTCTTCTGCTGTCGCATTAAAATGCGTAACGAGACCACGCTTTTCATGACCAATCTAGCTTTATCAGACTTAGTGTTTGTGTTTACTCTTCCTTTTAAGATCTTTTATAACGTGAATCGCCACTGGCCATTCGGTGATACGTTGTGTAAGATCTCTGGAGGAGCCTTCATCACCAATATCTACGGCAGTATGCTATTCCTGACATGCATCAGTGTGGATCGCTTCCTGGCTATCGTTTACCCCTTCCGCTCACAGTCCATCCGCAACCGCCGCAATGCTGGTATTGTGTGTGGTATCATCTGGTTGTTGATACTCGGTGGGGGCATGTCAGTCACATTCTTCTCTTCCACGAACCAGTCCAAAACTAGCACCACCTGCTTCGAAGGATTCTCCAAGAAGACATGGAAGACGTATTTGTCAAAGATCACCATCTTCATTGAAGTGGTGGGTTTCCTCATCCCATTGATGATTAATCTTGCCTGCTCTTCCATGGTGCTAAGGACTTTAAGTAGACCTGCTAACCTTTGTCAGACTGGCACCAACAAGAAGCGTGTTCTGCGCATGATTATAGTGCATTTGGCCATTTTTATTGTCTGCTTTGTACCTTACAATTCTGTTCTATTAATCTATTCCATGGTGCGCATTCGAGCACTCGTGAGCTGCTGGGTGGAGAGGCTTGCACGAATCCTGTATCCCATAACACTTTGCATTGCAACCTTCAACTGCTGCTTTGACCCGGTAGTCTACTACTTTACATCTGAGTCCTTTCAGAAATCACTGACTACTGGGAAGTGTCAGGCCATGCAGGAAAACATGCTGCAGAGCGAATACCCTGTATCTAGCAAGGAGAATCCTGGCACACATGCAGTTGAGCTCCAGATACTGACCAGCAATGGAAAAGATCAAGCCAGTGAGACCCAGTTCTGAAAGGAATACATAGTTCCAGGACTACAGTCAGAAGGATATCTATGAGTTTCTAGTCTCAGGATGTAGCGTTAAATAAAATGACTGGAATTTGCACGTTATCACTGATACATGTGCGTGGGACATATGTGTTTAAATAGCCATTGTCTCTTCTATGATTCTTTTCTGTCCATTAGTTTGTGTTGACTACTTTTAGGTTTACTAAAGGCAGTTAGTTTCCACACAGGCATGCCAGTGAGCTAAATGTCACTCATCACTGCATTTTATCAATGATTATTACCATACCATTTGTATTTTTATTGTATTGTATTTTTACCCAGTCAAAGCATGTTTTGTTTTTTCTCTCCCTCTCCTTCTTAAAAATGAATGTTAATATGAATTGTGTGAAACTGGAATCATGTGTACAGTTCGCTTTCCGAATCTAAAAAGTGTGCTTTCGTTTTACTGGAAACAATAACGGCAATGTTACTATTCGGGATAACACTTTATTTCAAGGTGGCCTTGTCACAGTGTAATTTACATAAATGTAAGTACTGAGTAATAATAATTTACCTGTACATGTACTTCCTATATGGTTAGGGTTACGATTAGTGTTTGGTTGTAATTATGCATGTAATTATGCATAATTAATTGTTATTTTAATAGTAAGTACATGTAACAAGGACACCTTAAAATAAAGTTTTACCCTATTCAGGTAGTTATGGATTAATTTGCCCCGCAACTGCTGCTACGTTACTGACTGCAGCAGAATAATTTTTGCATTACTGTCCACTAGAGAACCCCATGTGGCAATGCTGAGAATAAATGGCCTTGCACAATGTTGTTGAAATTGTGTAATAATTTTTTTAAGGCATGTGAGAAAATGATGTATTCTGCATGAACTCTATGTGGCATTTTGAGTAAATAAAGAGTAGGAAATTGCAGTAATGGTTGTCAAGTCATTTTTATTTGTATCATGCTTTACACAATCTGTGATATTTCAAAGCTGATCTACATAAATGTGCCTTAACGTGTTGAAGCCCATAATTAGCAAGCCACTACTGCATGACCATATTTTAGAACACCTTAATCCTACCCCATACCTAAACTTAACAACTGTTAATAAGTAGAAAATTAGGAGTTTATTGAGGTAAAATTTGTAGTTAATAGTTAGTTAACAGTGAGAATTGGTCCCCTAAACTAACTAAAGTGTGACCTAGACATTTCTGAAAATGTACATTTAGCAATAGCATACTGTTTTAATAATAGCAGTAAGATTGTGTTTTGTACTGTGCCTTATATTTTAATCGGGCATGGCATAACAGGAACATGGTGGGTATTCCAGAACATACCTAGTTAGATACATTAACATATACAAACATTAACATGTAAATACAATAAATTAGTTTTTTTTAAGTATTGATGCTCAGTGTAGTATTATAATATCGGTTGAAATATGTTTTTTTTTTTTTACAAAAATGCATAAATTCACTACAGGAGGCCTTTATTCATTTTTGGGTGAACTAACCATTTAATTAGTGCTTTTAAATTCCCAGAACACATTTGACTATGGTAACTCTATTTTCACATTTTGTATGAGAGAATCTCCTATGATTCTGGCACTTTCACAGATTTATCACTGGGTTATTAAATAATAACAATTAAATAAACATAAAAAAATAAAAAATAAACAGCAGAAAATTACTTCTATTATTTATTTAGTGACTGTGTAGTCTCAACTTTGTGCAGAGGCAACGTGAGTTTTGTTTTTCAGAATCTACAGTGACTTGCACAATAGTGTGTGGGATATCAGAATCTGGGTCTTATGTGAGGACGGGGGGAAATCCTCTGGTCTTGCATTTACTTGACCAAATACTTAGTATTGCTACAGCAATGGGTCCATTGTCTCAGACTCAAAAAGGCTTGTGTCCGGGTCTCAAGAGCTGCCTTAATACTCTTAAATATGTTGTTACAGGCATGCTTTGGCACATAACTTCCATTGGATTAGAGGAAAAGGACTCATTCTGAAGGTTTTTTTTTTCACTGTAATTGTACTTGCCTATGTTGCGACTTTTTAATATTTCATTTTTAAACAATGCACACATTAATTACTCACAATTAAATCTATACCATGCATTCATAAACTGTTCTACATTATTTTGACATATTTTTTTCAAATTGTTTACTTCTTCTTTGGTTAAAGAAACCACTACTACATGTATTACTACTATTTCTACACATAGTTTTAATCCACAACAACAGTCCATGTTCCATGCTGATGGTGATGCCCTGCATTCCAGTCGCCTGTGGTATTGGGAAGGAGATAATACAGCTGTTCTTAAATATCTAGGTTTATGTTAACTTGTTAACTTTGGGTTATTTTTTGGTAACAGTAGTGTTATAGCTGAAATCTTAAAGCTGCGATCTCTAACTTTTTTTGTGTTCAAAATATAAAACATTTATATAATAAGCAAGTACACCATGAATCCATTTTCCAAACTGTGTTTTTGCCTTGTCCTGAATCACTATTTTACACATATAATAAGTGTTTATATTCAGACTATTTTAGACTGGTTCAGGTAGGTGCCACTGTGGAGTCACCCAGTACCTGCACTCTTAAAAATAAAGGTGCTTCAAAAGGTTCTTCAAGCGATGCCATAGAAGAACCATTTTTGGTCCCACAAAGAACCATTCAGTCAAAGGTTCTTTAAATAACTATCCCTTACCTTTTTATAATCTGAAGAACCCTATTTCACCACAAATAACCTTTTGTGAAACAGAAAAGTTCTTCAGATATTAAAGGTTCCTTATAGAACCATTTAGACAAAAGGTTCTTCTATGGCATCATAAAGCACCTTTATTTTTAAGAGTGTGCGTGATTTGTCATATACATAAACAGAGAGAAGTAGATCTGGCTACAATGTTCTTCCGTAAGACAAATGCAGTTCTGTTTATTAACTGCTACAGCACCAAAAGTGCAGCTTTAAGTATTTAAATGACATCTTGACCAAATTACATTCATGTCTAGACCATATATGTCCTCTGTCCTCCAGGCCAGCAAGTGCTGCCCCTTCTAACCCCTGGCTATCTGATGTTCTTTGTGAACATCGCTCCAAACTCAGGGCAGCTGAGAGAAAATGGCACAAATCTAAAGATCCCTCAGACCTAAGTCTCTATCAGTCTTTGCTTTCATCTTTCTCTGCTGAAGTCCACACTGCCAAGGCTTCATACTTCCACAACAAGATCAACAGCACATCTGACACACGCAATCTCTTCAAAACATTCAACTCTCTCCTCTATCCCCCTCCACCACCCCCACCCCTCCTTAACAGCCGATGACTTTGTCACATTTTTCAAAAACAAAACTAGGTCAATCAGTAGCCAGTTCTCAGCTCCCCACACGCAGGAACTCAAACCAAACACATATATTGCTAGAACCCCCCTCTTCGCCTTCTGTCCCCTCACTGAGGCAGACCAAGCAATCTCTCCTTCACTCTTACCAGCACTCACACACATCATCAACACATCTCCCATCCCGCAGTGTCGGCTGCCCACTGCTCCAGGTGTGTGTGCACTTGGATGGGTTAAATGCAGAGAACACATTTCACTGCTGGTTATACTCTGTATAATTGTGTATGTGACAAATAAATCTCATCTGAGCTTAATCATAATCTTAATCTTAATCACATCACAGGCACCTTCCCCAGTGCATTCAAGCAGGCTCGGGTAACCCCACTGCTGAAAACAACCTACATTAAAGACTTCACTTACAGATAGATACAGACCTGTCTCTCTCCTTCCATTCATAGCCAAAACACTCGAACGAGTTGTCTTCAATCAGTTATCCTCATTTCTGTCAAAGCATAATCTACTGGACGCTAACCAATCAGGGTTCAGACGTGGACATTCAACAGAGACTGCGCTACTCTCAGTCACTGAAGCCCTGCAAACTGCAAAAGCTAAATCCAAATCATCAGTTCTCATTCTGCTGGATCTATCTGCTACTTTTGACACTCAGACACCTGAACCATCAGATCCTCCTGTCCACACTCTCATCACTGGGCATTACAGGGATTTAACTTTGCTGGTTTGAATCCTATCTCACTGGTAGGTCTTTCAGGGTGGCCTGGGGAGGGGAGGTATCCACAGAACATCAACTGGTCACTGGGGTTCCTCGGGGATCGGTTCTTGGACCCCCTCCTCTTCTCCACATACACTACATCACTGGGTCCCATCATACAAGCACATGGTTTCTCATACCATTGCTATGCGGATGACACACAGCTCTATCTCTCATTTTGACCAGATGATCCAGCGGTAGCTGCACGGATCTCAGGCTGCCTGGCGGACATCTCGGTGTGGATGAAAGAACATCACCTACAGCTCAACCTGGCAAAGACTGAGCTTCTTGTCTTCCCTGCCACTCCAACTCTACAGCATGATTTCACCATCCAGCTAGGTTCTTCTACAATTACTCCATCAAGTTCAGTCAGAAATCTTGGTGTAATTTTCGATGACCAGCTTACTTTCAAAGACCACAAGACTCGATCTTGCAGGTTTGCATTGCACAACATCATAAAGATCAGGCCCTTCCTTACACAGCATGCAGCACAACTTCTTGTTCAGGCCCTTGTCAATTCTAGACTGGACTACTGCAATGCTCTTCTGGCTGGACTTCCATCAAACACAATCGAACATTTACAGATGATTCAGAATGCAGCAGCACGACTGGTCTTCAGCGAACCCAAAAGGGGGCCCATGTCATACCTCTCTTTATCTCCGTGTACTGGCTTCAGGTTGCAGCTCGCATCAAGTTTAAGACACTGTTTCTTGCATATAGAACAGCCACAGGCTCAGCACCCGCCTATTTCCACTCCCTTATGACAATCTACATCCCCTTAAGAAGTCTGAGATTTGCGAGCGAGCGACGCCTCGTGGTGCCATCAAAGAGAGGCACAAAATCACTCTCCAGAACGTTTTCATTCACCGTTCCTGGCTGGTGGAATGAACTCCCCCCCCATCCGGAATGCTGAATCCCTGACAATTTTCAAGCGATTCCTGAAAACTCATCTCTTTCGTCATCACTTGACTTCATCTAAAAAAAATGCTCTCTTTCCTTAACTTTGCTCTCTCCCTTAACAATTTCCAAGTGATTCCTGAAAACTCATCTCTTTCGACATCACTTGACTTCATCTTGAAAAAAAAAAATGCTCTCTTTACTTAACTTTGCTCTCTCCCTTAACCTCTCACTGTCTGGCTAGATTTTGCTCTGAACAATGCCTATACATTTGTATTATAAGCACTTCCTGTGTCTGTTTTAGAAGTCTGCATGGGCTTAAAATTGAAGCCAAACCCGGCCCATACCCGATTTCGTCTGACCCGACCCGAGCGGCACAGTTAAATTTAGAGCCCGACCCCGACCCGAACCTGAAATATGTTTTCCCCCAACATTGAATAACCAATTAATAAAAAAAAGGCTGCATTTCACGATTGCATGCAATGGTCAGTGAATAAATACACAAAGAAACAGATTCATCAAGGCTCAGCCATTTCACAAGGCAAAATAAAAAACACTTACCAGTTAAGAAAGTTTGTGAACATCAGGTGCAGCAGTCACATACATTCTGCCAAGTTTATGAATGGTTGTATGGACAAGATGATAATTCTTCCACCATGCAAATTATGGTCATTTTTGTCAGTTAAGGCTCGTTAGCATTTCTTTAGCAAATCAGACATGGAGATGTAGTGTGGTAAGATCGTATTTATTTTAATTAATTAATAATTTCTTTGAATTAGTGAGATAGAGAGAAAGAGAGGGATGAAAGTTACGCGTGCATGTGAACCTGCATCTGCGTGTCTCTCTACAAGCAATGAGGCTTAGTTACTTCAAAAACAGTGATTTTACCCCCTCATTGCAGAGAAATATAACGTTGCGAATCAGTAACCTATCGAAGCTATTTTACTAATAAAAGTTTCCGTGCTGTTTGTGCGCTGCGCGATCTCTGATAATGTGTGTGTGCGTCTATGAAAGCAGCGTAGCCTCTGCATATAATTTTGGTTTAGCTACAAACCCGAACCGAGCCCAAAGCTATCCATTAAACATTAACCCGAACCCGACCCGAGCCCGCATGTAAAAATAGGTTTCAGGTTTTCGGGTAGCAGACCTCTAGTCTGTTTGCCTTCTTAATAATGTATCGCTTATTGTATTCCTCAATTGTAAGTCGCTTTGGATAAAAGAGTCGGCTAAATTAATAAATGTAAAAGTAATCTTGAAATTAAATCTTCTTCTTACTACTAATTCTACTACCAGTCTTATTTCATAATTTTCACTTAATTTACTAATGAAAATGCCACAGTTCCTCTTTGAACACTCTAATGATCACTCGCTTATTAAAGCCTGGCAAACGATCAACTAAATCAACAATTGTTCTTCATATAGTCCAGTTTCTCTTCTTAGCAATATTTTAAAGCACTAGAAAAAAGGTAAGAATCACTTTTGTCCTAAGTTTTTCATATGGATCAAAAAGGATTTATTTCGGAGAGGCAGGGCTAAACATATTACATGAGAAATAAAATACTGCAGTTCTTTTACTCGACACTGAAAAGGCATTTGATTTGAGAGTTGAGTGGCAGTATTTGTTCAAGAGTAATGGAAAGATGGGATTGGGGGGAAAATTTTTTACATTTCTGATCCTGTATGCTAAAGTGATAATTCACCCAAACACGAAAGTGTAAACTCAAATGTTGTCATCAATAAAGAAATCAAGTTATCATAACTTAACATGACTTAAAATGCAAAGTTTTGGTGTCAAAACTTAAACAGGTATGTTTAAATTAACTCATTTAGGACCAAAAATCTTTCGAATTTAGATTTTAAGTACAATGAACTCAAAATTTCAATTTATTTAAATTATTCTCTGTATCTCTGTTGAATATGATTGTCATGTTTGAAATTCTGCCTTGACATATGCGCTGATTGTTCGATATAACACAAGGTGCAACATTTTTGCTCGTTAAAGCAGCAGTCCAGAGGCACTGGCAGAGAGAGCCGTCTAAAAGATGAAAATCAAACGTTAGAATTGGTAAGTAGAGATTAAAACGCATATATACACTTGTCTTAATTACCTTAGAAGTTTTATTGTAATGTATTTGAGACGCTTAATTGCAAATTCCCAGTTTTTCTCCGGCAGTGGCACTAGCAGACAGGCGGTCGTCATGAAGCAGGCGGATAGAGAGCCCTCATGAAGACTAATTGATGTATGCCGGTAGCTTAATGCTAAAATACATGTGTACATTTTGCTTTGTTGTCTTCAAAATGTTTTTATTTTAGTGTGATTTTCAAGTAGGGATTATCACAAAAAAAATTCAATAAATAATGCTCGAAAATGTTATATATGATGTTTATGAACTTGAACTACGCAAACAACATTAAATAGCAAACGCGGCAAAAGTGGAACGAGACAGCGCTACACGTCTGAATCACGTGCAGCACGGACCGTTTATCACAGAGCCGGCCCAAGGCATAAGCGAACTAAGCAGCTGCTTAGGACCCCCATGGCCTCTAGAGGGCCCCCAAGAGTAGCCTAAAGTTTATTTTATTTTAATTTGTGATATATTATGTCAATGGACCGTGGTAAATATACGAAAGTGCAATATTAAATAATTAAATAATTTACTATACAAATATTTTTTTTATTTCCATAGCGACGTGACATGCAGGCAGGTTGATAATATGCGCTGAACGCTGCCGTGTGAATCTGTCAGATTGACATCACGTAAATTCACCTATTTATCCCAAAATATATTGAAAGTAAGTGGCTAGTTAGCTGGTAGAAAGACATAGTATATTTTATATAGACCCCTTCACGGTGTACGTCACAGGAAATTTCGAAGTTCGCATGTCGGGGTCAGAAAGTTCATTCCATCCCATTGAATTGTGTGTTAACCAGAGAATTTCTCGTCAAGAAAAAATGCCTACTTGTTGCGTCGTGGACTGTGAAAATCGCACCAGTTCTGGAGTCAAGTTTCTCAGGATTCCTGCAGGATCTCATCCGTTTAAAAAAAATAGACGACATCTGTGGCTGCAAGCTATTAAACAGGCAGACTGGGACAATGCTACGATCAAAGAGGCTCGTGTTTGTAGCGCTCACTTCATATCAGGTAACGTTAAAGTCATCCTTTATCATCCCTTTCTGTTTGCTTAAACTCGAAAGCCTGGATTGCATGAACAGTTTTCTGTACGTTAAGCTATGCAGGTTAATCGTTTTGTAAATGTCATGGACCTGTGTCATGCTACAGACGTAGCCAGCTGCTAGTAGTTAGCCGCAGGCTAGCGTCAACATTGTGCCAACAACGGTAGAGTTAAGCCATGATAAGTAAACAAATGTTTTCTGTAAACTGTAGACTGATTTAATAGATAGGTGAAGTTTGATATCTGGCATAAATTGTGACCTGTGGCATGCTACAGACTTAGCAGATAGCAGACTAGCTTTACATTAGCGCTTTCACTATGACAACAGTAGATCGTGTTGTAATCAATGTGTGCAATTCTTTTTTGTAGGAGAGGCATCACTTGATTCCAGTAGTCCTGACTTTGTGCCCTCCTTGTTTGTGTACACAAAACAAAGCCAGACACCTAAGACAAAAATGGAAAGGTACAAATAATGATAAAACGTATCTTATCTATCTATAAGGCTTGTCTGTTTCTCTCTTGCAATGTCCAGAAAACTGGCGCAGTAGTCTAGACCACCTAGTCTAATCCTTATCAAAATGTCTTTGAACTCCTTTCACTAGCCCTCTCTTGTCACATGTATTTCTCTCTCCTTCTGTCTTATATGGACTGTGGACCTTGTTTAAATTAACTCAAAACTGATTATATTGGTCTGATGTTTGTCAGTGGATAAGCATGCCTCAAGGAGATACTAGGACCTCAATGGTGTTATTGGCCATATGTTCAGTGTAGAATCTGATATCTAATTAAAAAGATTCCAATTACAGCATTTTAATTCCTTGTTCATGTAAATTAATTTGTTTAATGTAAATTCTATGATAACATTTCAATATCACAGCAATATTGTGCAGGCCTAGTTTAACTAGACAATGATTAAATGGTTTCACACAGCACTAATTGTTCCTTTTGTTTTCCTTTAGGTATCACAGGAAAAGGAGGAGAGATGAACACCCTGACATGCAACCTGCTTCTTCCATGGCTGAAATGGAATAAGACTGTAACATTGATCACTGTACCATTGATCATTGCAGTGGTATGAATAATACCACTGCAATGGTATTATCTCTGCAATGGTATTATCTTATAATATCTCTTAAACGCAAAGCTAAAACTAATGCAGTCTAATACACCAGCCCTGTGGTACCACAAGCTACACCCTCCAAAGTTGTCATTATTTTTCACTGAACTTCTGTATGTCTGTTTGTTTTCTGTTCAAGATGAGGAGGAAGCTGAAGGGGACCGCCCAGTGTCGAGAAAGGATTATAATGATCTTTGCATTAGACATCATCAACTGCAGGAAGACTACATCAACCTGCAGCAGGACTGTTTTAAATTACGCAGCGAGAATGAAGAACTAAGGCATGAATTACAGAAATCCAAATTTTCATACAGCAATGTTAAGAGTAGCATTGGACAATTACTGTTTTTCACTGGACTGACCTCTGTAATATTTGAATGGCTCCTAAAAAAATTAGGTGGCAGTATTGAGATAAGTCACCAAGCCCTTCATCTAGAGGACCAATTGTTGATGGTCTTGATGAAACTAAGGATGGGCCTCAGTAACACTGACCTGGCATATAGATTTCATGTAACAACAAGCACTGTATCAAATATTTATCGGAGCTGGATCTCTGTTATGTCTGTGGTCCTCAAGCCATTAATTAAATGGCCAAATAAGGGAGCTATACTTAAAAATATGCCCAAAACGTTCAAACGAAACTTCAAAAAATGCCGCCGCATAATAGACTGCACAGAAATGTTTATAGCTCAACCTAGTAATTTGACTGCAAGGGCCCAGACCTGGTCTAATTACAAACACAATAATACATTGAAATATTTGATTGCCATCACACCTGCTGGGGCAATTTCCTTTTTGTCTCCAGGGTGGGGTGGGCGGGTTTCTGATAAACAGATCACCAAAGAGTCAGGTTTCCTGGAACTGTTCAAATCAAATCACAAATCACTTTTTATTGTCACATCACCACAGCACAAGTGCCTTGGTGAGTGAAATTCTTAAGAGCGTGCTCCAGACAGTGCAAAAAAAAACAAAAAACAACAACAATTTACATATGGACAGTACATATTTACAGACTGTACAGAAGACAATGTGCAAAATACACATACATATACTCAGTACACATAGTGTACTATAAAGACATACTTAGTTATCAACTACACATTATACACCGTATGTACACATCTACATTATGTACACTATCTATACATTATGTAGTCTATACATAGTAATAATGTGAAGGTGCAACAGATTATAAATTAACAGCAGATTGGTTGAGCAGCAGATAGTTGTGCAAAGGTGCAACAGATTATGCATATGCAGTGTCGTGGATGTGCATCGTATGGTGTCCAGTGATAGCAGATAGGTTGTGTTAGTGCAGTGTGTAGTCCAGTTGAACTGTGTTAAAGTGCAGTGCATGGCATGTTGTGTGAGTGGGAGTGTGATGTGGGCGAGTTATTTCTGACTGTTCATTAGCCTGATAGCCTGGGGGACAAAGCTGCCCGCACCACAGGTGTCTTGTCGATGGTGATGGGTGTGTGTTCTCTGCTCTGTCTCCTGTAATCCACCACCAGCTCCTTGGTCTTGTCGATGTTGAGTGAGAGGTGGTTCTCCTGACACCATTTAGTCAGGGTACTCACCTCCTCTCTGTAGGCGTCTCATCGTTGTCGGTGATCAGGCCTATCACCGTTGTGTCATCAGCAAATTTGATGATGACATTGGAGCTGTGTGCTGCTGTACAGTCGTGTGTGTACAGGGAGTACAGGAGTGGGCTGAGGACACAACCCTGCGGTGCACCAGTGTTGAGGATTAGGGGAGATGATGTGTTGTTGCCCATTCTGACCACCTGACTTCTGCCTGTCAGGAAGTCCAGGATCCAGCTGCACAGAGATCTGTTCAGTCCTAGAGTCTGGAGCTTCGCAACCAGTGTGGCAGGCACTATGGTGTTAAATGCCGAACTATAATCCACGAACAGCATCCTCACATAGGTGTTCTTATTTTCCAGGTGGGAGAGAGCAGTGTGCAGGGTGAAGGCAATAGCATCGTCTGTGGAACGGTTACTGCGGTATGCAAATTGTAGTGGGTCCAGTGAAGCAGGCAGCACAGAGCAGATGTGTTCTCTGACGAGCTTCTCAAAACACTTGCTGAAGATGGGGGTCAGAGCAATGGGCCTCCAGTCGTTCAAGCATGTGACTTTATTTTTCTTCGGTATGGGCACAATGGTGGATTTTTTGAAGCATGCGGGAACCACAGACAGAGAGAGGGACAGATTGAAAATATCTGTAAAAACCCCGGCTAGCTGGAAAGCGCATGCTTTGAGCACACGGCCTGGTATACCATCTGGGCCTACGGCTTTACGGATGTTCACCCGTTTAAAGGATCGGGTTACATCCGCGACAGAAAGCGTGAGTGGACTCACCTCTTCTGCTGCAGCCGTGTGAGCGCTCTCTGTGTGGGCGGTGTTATCAGCCTCGAACCGAGCATAAATGGTGTTGAGCTCGTCTGGTAGAGAGGCGGCAATGTTCACAGTAGCTGGTTTATTCCCTTTAAAGCCTGTGATGTTGTTAATGCCCTGCCACATGCTTCTTGGATTATTGTTGTTGAAATGTTTTTCAACTTTGTTTTTATATGTTCGTTTGGCTGCTTTGATGGATCTCCTGAGATCGTAACTGGCTTGTTTCCGATCGTCAGAGTTTCCGGATTTATAGGCAGATGTCCGCGCTGACAAGGCTGATCGAACATCGCTGTTAATCCACGGTTTTTGGTTGGGGTAGATACGGATTGTTTTGGTCGGAACTACATCATCTATACACTTCCTGATGAAACACGTGACCGTATCTGAATAATAGTAAGTCATTAATAATAGTAATAATAATAGTAAGAATAATTGGAGCCTATGGATGAGGTTTTAGCTGATAGGGGATTTTTAATACGGGATGAGCTTGCAGCTTGCGATGCCACTCTTCGTATCCCTCATTTTACTAAAATGAAAAAGCAACTGTCTGCACAAGATGTAGACACATCCAGACAACTGTCTCGGGTTAGGATTCATGTTGAATAAGTCATCGGTCGGTGGAAAAACTTCAAGATTTTACAACCTGTTATTCCTGTGTCTCAGGTTGATATGCTAGATGATGTAGTGATCGTGTGCGCTGCACTAACAAACCTCTGTAAAAGTGTGGTTCCCAAAGGCAGAGTTCCCAAATAAGTCATTAATTTGAAATATTTAATGATTAATGCTATTTTACAATCACTTTTGTATATTGTCAAAATATGTAACATTGTTTCTGGACATGATCCATTAAAGAAAATCATATTATGGAAGAGTGTATCATTTACTGTCACTTGTTTTATTTAAGCTACTAGATAATGAAATGGAATTGTAAATGTCTTAAACATTGATGTGCATCTGCATACAAACAAGAAACAATAACAAGTGCATCTGTATACAGACAACAAAATACATTCAAGAAATACAACAGAACACATAAGTGAAACGGTAGTTCACTAGTCAACACTTGGCTTCTGGCATTGACAAAGAAAACAGTCAGTTGTTTTGACATTCTCTACATAACCAAGTTGCTGACTTCCTTTTGATCTGTGCGCAGCTGTAATGGAAGTTGCAATTACATCTGGCACAGTTGATCATTTTCCCGAAATCTGGCCTTTCGCAGATTTTGCAGACTGACTGTGCCCGCAAGGAAGGGTCATGTCGTCTTGTTAGGATCTCAGGCAACACAGTTGAAATGAAGGCATGTTGACAAATTCTCCAGCAGAAACTTTAAGGATGCGTTGCACTATAACCTAATTTCTCGTCCACAACACGAAGTCACAGTAGCTTACGTCACTTACAAACATATGTAGTTGGGTTTGATAGTAGTATGGGTGTGAATTCTTCAAATTGAAATACTTGTCCAGGCAAAACTGCCTGTCCTCTGCACTTCCCTGAAGACCATCACGGTATTTGTAAGGACACTTAATTTCTACCAAACCTTTGCCACAACAGGTACATCTTACCATGCCATCTGGTGATGATCCGAGGTGTGGCTCAGAAGGCCGCACCACTAGGCCACAGGAACTTACACTGAAGTCTTGATGGTTTTTGACCATAAGGTCAGTGTAGGCTTGTCTTGCAGTTTCTTCCATGGACTTACCCCAGAAAACAGATGGGACATTTAGCGGTGTGTGGTTGTACTGCATTATCTCACTCAGGTAGGTGTTGCTGATATTGTCAGCTGTAGCCACACGATAAAACTTAGTACTTGTAATTCGACCAGCCCTGTAGGTTTGCCAATCCTTTGAGCTTGACTGTTGTCATGTGACAAATTCCAGCCTTTCACACTGATGAGGTTGTAGTTTATTCTTCAGTCTGTGAAATGTGTCCTTACTTTTCACCTGCAATTCTTGTGGTGAGAGTTCCCTGAGTGTTCCATCAAATAAAGCAGTCAAGGGCTCGGGTAAGTTTGAGTGTTCCTCTGTATCAGTATCGGATGCAGTGTCTGTATCACTATTTTCTAGACTTGTCAGTACTGCAGCACCAGGGGGTATAATCTGCAACTCTTGGATGTCATCATCTGTCAACACTGGGGAAGGAGAAATAGACAATTATATCACTGTAGAACATTTACAACAGTATAGTCACATTTCAACAACAATTTATTTTGTCTATCCCACCCTCAATTTGTATAATATATAATTTTAAATGGTTAGAGCACAATCTAGATCTAGATACTCTTTATTTCCAGAATGTTGGGATTTACACATAATCAAACTACCATAACACTATACAGCATGGCATTCATTTATGCATTAAAGTGTAAGATGGCTGTAGAACAAAGTTGATCCTTATGTGACATTACAATGTCAAAAAACTTGGGAGGAGTAATGAAAATAAACAAAATTAACTTTGGCAAAAGGAATCTTATCTATGCTCTGTCAACTATTACATGCCTGTGGCTCTGGCGGTGGCACTAGACCTACTCCTGACCCTTTCTGGAAGCTGCCTGTCTAGCCTGCCTGTCCTCTTTGTTTGTGGAAGCTGATTTTCTTTAATGGAGCTGGTTCAACTTCTTTCCTGCTTAAGTCTTTCCACATGCACTCTCCAGAAGTGACTGCTGGTTTCTCTGTCCATCCCATTCTAACACAGATTTCGATTTTGAATTAAATTGCAGCTGCATGACTGCAGCATGACCCAAGCCTGAAATTAAATCACATAATGTACATGTCAAACCATTATCCTTCATGTTATGAGTGGGTCTAGAAATTAACACTTGCTCTCAGCAAATGGGTCTGCAGGTAAGACATACTACTAGACATACTGCAGATAAGACGACATAGGCTACAGACTAAATACAACTAACATGCCTACTATGAAAAAAATAATAAAGTAGTCTATATGTACGTGTTGCTACGCTATATGGAATGTATTAGTGCAACAGGGTTTTCTAGGGAAATAAACCCATCAAGTTAAGGAAATCAGTCTACAGTGCATCCGTGTCCAATGATAAATACTTACCCTGCCATGCATGTGCAATTTGCAGTATGGATGTAACCTTCCCACTTGTTGATCACAACCCAGGCTTGGTACATAGATGTGTTTTTCCCTTGGCGCTGGCTCGGTAAAACCTCTGCTTTTAACACACAAAAGTCATCGCCTATATCGCTATATAAAACCGTCTGGACATGCCCACAGACTACGTAATTATAGGCATCTAGCGATTTGTAGGCTCTAAGTTTTTCACGTTCAAGGTTCAAGGTTCAAGGTTCTTTATTATTCGTCACATACACAATCATACAAGTATAATCAGTAGTGAAATGCAAGTAGAATTGAAGAAAAATACAGCATTTACATGAGGAAAGGGAGGAGAAAAAAATTATCCCCAGACTATGCTCCTTGGGGAGTACAGTGTGAGAACAGGAAAAACACCTCAGCAACACAAAAGCACATACACGACATAGCCACAGGGGAAGTGAATCCGGCCAGCAAGCAGCCATCTGATCCCGCAGCCACTGATCCGGCGCTGGTCAGACCCGCTTGACCAGGCCAGCGGATCGAAGCGAACAGAGGCGAATGGTCGCGGGGGGGGGTGTGGGGGGCAAGTTTTCTAAGTATTGTGTTGTAGGGGGGGAACGCAAGAGCGTCTAACTGCATTGCACTCCCGGAGTTTATACCAGCAACAGCCTTGCCAAGGCCACTGTAGGGGAGCCAGAAAAAGATAAGATTGTTTTGTCTTTGGGGCGAGTAAACCAATTTTTGCAGGCTACTCTCTGTCCATTTTGTCCATTTTGGTCTCTATTTTAATCAATTTCCCTTTGTAAAGCCGTGAACTTCTCCTTGGTAGAATCCATATTGCGATTATAGTTCAGTCTCAATGCTGACCGCTCTTCCCACAGCTTCAATCATACGGGCAGCCTTGTGGGGCTTTGGACAGCTGTTCCCGTTTTCTGAATTCTTCGATAACCCAGGGAAAAGCCTAATCCAATCAGCAAAATACCTGTTATCATGGTTCCGAATAGGTAGATATCAATGTCCTCCACGGAAAGAGCCGCAAGACACACGATTCGCCACCTCTCCCACGCGCCATCGTATAGCCGGCTGCGAACGTCCCGTCAGGGCAGTCAGGTTCCCCGAAACCCAAGTTTCGATAGTGTCAATTGCATTAAGAGACCAGTTAATCCATAATATTTTAGTTTGGAGAGCAGTGCAGAGAGAGTCTCTCACGAGACAAGGGAGCAAAGCAGGGAAGATAAGGGTGAGGACGGGGAGAGAAAGCGACCGCCTCCGTTGAGAGCCAGAAGAGAAAGTGTGTAAAGCCGTGTGTAAACACTCGGCTTATCCACCAGATAGCAGTATATGGCGGGCCAGTGAATATCTGGCCACTTGCCAACGTTGTCTACCCATTCTGTTAGGAGCTCGGTATCAGGCAGACAATCGCCATTAGCTAAAACAAGTTTAGAATGGTACTGTTCCCGGTCCTGTGGTGTCAAAGACAGTGCATACCTTGACACAATATGCCGGTCTATTAGCCGCGCCATTTTTCTGACCCCAAGCTGCGCGCGCACCCAACCTAGGCTTTCGATGTTTACAAACATTTAAGGGGTCTATAGCAGCCTACACAATGTGATTATTTGATAGGAATAAAACATGTCGTCCATTAATTGAAAATATTATTATTGCAGTTTTCTAAAGTAAATAGTGTGTAGCCTATTTAACAAACTAAATGTTTTTGTTTGTTTTTTTACTTAATTGAAGTGTATTTAAATGTCTGAAACCTAAAGTAAACTTTATTCGGTTGAAAACACTGGACAGTTATGAAATATGAAAAACAATGTGTGCATTTTTCTTTTTTCGGAGCTCATCTTTCTCTGGCTCAGCGCCAGCCAAAGTTGTAAAGATCGTGAGTGAAAACAAAAGAAAAACAAAAGCTTACAGCGGCATGAGTCATGACTGTCATGCTAGCCTGATGGAAACGAACTTCCTCTGTAAGTGATTTTAAAATGTAAGACAGCACCCAGATTTGAAGACTACAATAAGATCTCACTTCTACTGTTAATAAAATGTTGTTAGGCTACTATGAGATGGATGTACTAAATGTTATATAATTTAGATAGGCTACCTGCTATTTTTTATGGTATATCAAAAAGCGTATATTTTTTAATGTGACTGTTGGTACATTTTACCAGTATTTACCATACTTTCAAAACAAAAAATAAATAGGAAAAAAATATTTTAATTAAAATAATTTAAGAAAAAATTGTTTTACTGAGAGAAAAAAAAGATTTTTCCAAAAGGTACATCTGGAAAAAAGGGGGTCGTCTTATAATCAGAGTCGTCTAATATTCGGGTCAATACGGTCCAGTTGTTAAGCTATATCAGTTATTTTGTGTATTTGTGTTATTTGTATTGAATTTGCATAGATTAGTATATAATAAAACATGCCTGGTTTGTGGTTTATACTTTTTACAACTTTCACCCAGGAGAAAAAAATCAGCCAAAAAATATAAGATTAGTTTTTTTTTTGGGGGGGGGCTATATTACCCAGCCCTATTTCCAAGGTATAACCATGTTTGAGAAACTAACTTCCTTTAAGAACTTTGGAGTGGTGTTAAATTTCCTGTTTTCCTCCGAAAGTAGGACTAGCAGACTGGCGGTCATCCTGAAGCAGGCAGAAAGAGAGCCTTGTGATAAATACTCATTGAAGTATACTGGTGGATTAAAGGGATAGTTTACCTAAAAATGAAAATTTGCTGTTAATTTACTCGCTTCACTTCATAAGACCTTGATGTATCGTCAAGAGCCACAATATTAAATTAGTTCTTCCTGTGTTTTTACTCTCATGGTGCTGGTAGCTGTTGACTTGCATTATATGAATAACCAAGTTTTAGCTAAAAACTTCTTTAGTGTTGAACTGAAGAAGAAAAGTCAGCTACATTTGGATGGCTTGAGGGTGAGTAAATTAACAGCGAAATTCTTATTTTGGGGTGAAATATCCCTTTATTTTGCACCTTTTGAAATTAACGTGAGTTTGGATTCATGTGAATTAATTTTAATTTCTTGATGTTTATTCATCTTTTCCAGATGTCCGATGATTGCAGCATGATCATTGTTTTGTTCAATGTATTCTAATTTCCATGAGAGCAGAAAGTCCTGCAGCCTAAAACACAGTCTTTGGCAAACCTATTTGATTAAAAAGTAAAAAATTATTGAATAGCTACTACCATTCACAAATAATGTGCAAATTTCTTTGCTCCATACAGATTCACATTTTGTTGACTTAAAATGTGTTGAAAATGTGACTTAACAATATGAGCTTACTCTTATAAATGCATTGTTTCTGTTAAATACATTAATGTAGGTGACAAACATGTCTGTTGTTGTTCATTGTGCTTTTAATTGTTCTGATACTCCATTGTTTTGTAGTATTTTATTTTTATTAAATGTTATTATGCAGCTATGTTATTATACATTATCGAAATTCATCTTTGTAGTTTAACCCAAATAAATTTGTTGATGGGAAGTTTTTAATTTTTTATTATTTATACATTTTTTAAGCCAATTAAAAAACATATAAACTGGGAAGTTTGAGTTTAGTATGTTTGCCTTTTAAGTTATCTGTACTTAAAAAAATAAGTATTATTTAGTAGCTTTGTTTGATCACATGCTTCTTCAAACTGTATATCCTCTGCTCTGTTTTGATTGGTTAGATGATGGAAAACAAGTCTGACCACCAGATGTTGCTAATGCGCATTGTATTCAAAGATTTCAGTATGGACCATTTTTTGTTTTTTTTTACTAAATAAAATTTACTAGGTTGGATTTCTTTTTTTAATAATTTTTATTTTTTTAATGATGTTTATGAAATGTGTTATTTTTGTTACATTATTTTTAAACTTTAGATATGGCTTCTAAAATGTTTTAAAAACAATGTACTGCAACATCGCCTAATTACAAACTAATATAACTAAGATTGTGAAAAGTTGTAAAAATGTTTGTGTTTGCTAGGTTCAGCATCTCGTCAGATTTTCTGTCCAATCAAATACTCTTCAGAATCTGAAACATCCTGTCCCCCTTCACACATTCACTCTTTCACACATTTCACACTTTCACACATTTACTATGTTATAAGTCACAGAAAAAAAAACTTGTCAAAATCTGAAAATTAGCTTCTTCTCTATACCTCTGTTTGAGAATTTAAGCAGAACATTAACCGTTTCTCTCCAGCTGTAAACCTACTGCGAGCTAGAGATAACGAGGAAGTGCGATAAGATCAAGCCCTGCCTTCTGTTTCTTCTAATTCAGCACCGTGGCATATTTTTAAGTGAAATGGATTAAAGTCACTCCTAACTTCCGGTTCACACTAACACACAATATATATATATATATATATATTAAAAGAGGCATTTATATTAAAACTACAAGGTTTCCTAAGAAAATGCATATGCTTTTCTTCAAATAACATCAGTGTTTGCCTCAAAGTTTGATAAATCCTCAAGTACATCCCTCAATGTTTATATAGCTCGACCACCTTTACACGTTTTTCCTTTATGACAGCAGGCTACAGGTGGATTCTCCTTACTGAAGTCAACAGACATCTGTTTTGTTTTTTGTTTGTTGTATAAAAAATTTGGTCAGTTTTACCATGGCAAGGGATTCAATTAATTATATCAGTGCAATATTCACGTTTTGCACTTATAGTGACGGTCAATTAAGTTTTTTTTTGTTCTCTAACTCACAGTTAGTGAAACCTGACACTCAAGAAGCAAAACCTCAAAACCCCAAATCTGCCATTCTCAGCCTCGCACTTTTTGCAAAACACTAAATACACTTCTCTACATCAAAGACAGAATTATATCATGCTGTCACTTTTTTGCTTTCCAAAATAGCACACCTGTGAACCGGTTGATCAAACACGGCCGTCAGGTGTGCAGACACTTAGCTGCTTAACTGTAAACTCAACAGTCAGGGGTAAGCACTATACAAAGGTAACAGGTGAATTTACCTGTCTTCAACAAACATGGAAGGCAACATTGTAGTAAGAGGAAGAGGAAGAGTTAGAGATAGACCTGGAGGACGACATGGACAAAGAAGAAGAGGACCGTATTTGTCAAATGTGAATCGAGCAGTCTTGGTTGACCATGTTTAAACCATAGGTTGACATCAGTGATGGGAATAATGGCGTTATAAATAAACAGCGTTACTAACGTCATTACATTTTTCAGTAACGAGTTATCAAACTAATTACTGTTTCACCCGTTACAACGCCGTTACCGTTACTGACAATAAAATGCGGCGTTACTATAATTGAGGTCACTAAAGCGGGTTTTATCCGAGTAGGGTCTCTCTCAGCCATAGGACATGAACAGTTTCTTTCTCTGGTGTGTGTGTGTTCGGGGGTGGAGCGGGACACATAACCGCTGATGATTGGTGTGTCTGTGAACGTGGTGTGTCTGAGAATGTGACGATTGGCTTACGTAGAGTACATTTCTATCGTTTGCCAACCAGAGGCAGATAGTAGTGTAGTGCGGGTGTTCACACACAAGCACAGTTACACACACCAACGACCAGTCCAGGAGTCAGCGCGATGGCAAGTCCAACGATTTCAAAGGTAGCTTTTGCAAACTGGAAGTATAAGCACTAGGCTACTTTTCCCTCGTTGAGGTGAAAGGCAAGAATGTTTATGTAATGTGCAACTTGCAACTTATGCCCAGGAAGAAAGAGTCTCTCCGTGTCGGTGGCAAGTAATTCTAATCTAATGAAGCACCTCACATCGTCACATGCCGCCACAAAAATAGTGGCTAAGAACGCAGATAACATGAGCCCCGCTACCAAAGGAGGAGACGGAGCCACGACATCAAAGCAACTAAAACTAGATTGATACATTGTTCAGTATTATATTGAGAGCACTTCTTGTTCAACTGTTTACTTTTGTGAGGAAGAAAATACTTCAAGTAAGCTACAGTATGTCTACCAGTTGTGAAGTTGTGTGACAGTTTTATCATTTTAATTTGCACTACAAAGAGTGTATGTATATTTATAATTAGTAGGCCTATTTATTTATTTTTGGTATATTTCTTAAGAAGCATAATTTATATTTAGACTTATTTGTTGGCCAGTTGTGGTCTGTGCAATAAATATTAAAAGTTCTAAACATCTATTGTGCTTTATTGTTCCACTATTGCAGAGGTTCTCAATTCCAGTCCTCGGGCCCCCCCCCCCCCCCTGCATATTTTGCATGTCTCTCTTTGTTAACACACCTGATACAGATAATCAGCTTGTTAGAAGTGCGCTCCATGCATGTTCCTATTGACATGCTCCCTACACAGGGTCCATTGCTCCCTACTCCCTGAGCAGGGGAAATCCGCTGAAGTTTAATTTATTTCGGAACATTCATTAATGGATTTGCGCTGCGCAACGTCTTCACGCACGGACGAGTGTGACATCATATACCTCTGTAAATATATACAATTTTAATTCACGTCTTGCACACTTCAATGCACTTTGAATGGAATATATACGTTCGCTTCGAACTGGAATCATGGCGGAATATCCTATGATGTCCACTTCGCAGGGCACTTACGTTCGAATAGAACAAACATCTGAAGTGATAAGAGTAACATACGAAATATGCAGAGCGGGGGGGCGCGAGGACTGGAATTGAGAACCGCTCCACTATAGCAATGATAATCTTACAAAAATATATTGAATTTGATAGGTGTCTCTCACATTGTCCCACAGCAACATTAAAATAGTGTAGATTAGTGTACAATATTTTATCATTTATTCGATTTAGTGTCCATTTCATTAATTTAACATATTTAATATTGGGAGCATCCAAGTTATTTGACATGTTTGAATTTATTTTTAAAAGTAATGCAATAGTTAATTTCCCTGGTAATTAGTTACTTTTATAATGATGTAACTCAATTTCTAACTCAATTACTAATCCTTCTATTAATTTGTGAGAAGTAACTACTAACTATAACTAACTACATTTTTAAAGTAACATGCCCAACACTGGTTGACATTGAGTTCATCCTAAACTCAGGAGATATAGTAATTTGGACATTTGAACGAAAAACAAAACACTTTTCTCTACTGTCTACATTACAATGGAGCTTTCGATATGAGCTATGAGTATTTTTGGACCCCTCTCACTGTATTCCATGTTTGAAATAATGTCTTGTGTGCATTTTACATGTGTTTTGATCGGTCTACAGAGTCAAGAACATAAAGGAGGAAGGGGCCACAATATTCACAGAGGAACAAGAGAGAGCTATTAAAAGCATGGTTTTGGCCAATAATTAAATGCGGCTGATGTCTCAACTTGGTGCAAGTCAAACATTCTCAATGACCACACTATTTTCTATAATGTCGATCAGATCTATCTATCTACTTACAGAAAAAATAATATATGGGAATATACTGTAAAATATAATGTGATGTATTGCATGATACATTTACATATATTGGAAACTACTAGTGCTTATATTTTTCATTATACAGCAATACTGTATATGCATTGACAATATATGGCTTTATATTGGTACATACAAATATATTTAGAAATGAAGACAGGTAAATCTAATATTCATAACGTTTGATCCTTTGAGTATATTGCACATAGATGCTCCCATATAAATGTTAATGTATGTGCACACACATATATACACACATTCACGGAATGAGTTAAAGCAGATCTCTAGTTCCCAGCATGCTTTTCGTCTTACTGTTAAATCAGAGTAAACACATTTTTAGCTGATTATTATAATAGGGGGAGATCTGTTAGTGTTCAATGTTATATTTAAATGTGAAAGTGTTTCTTGTATGTGTGTTTGTGGGGTCACCGTTGTTAAGAAGAGTAGAGTCTGTGGTCAGGATGACGACTGGACAAACACCATTAGATTATATGTTACTTTATTTAAAAAGTAATGGCTGTGTACCTTTCAGCACAGTGATTTACTAAGTGCTTTAGTATGAGCAGGTGTGCTAATGCTATTGTAAACTAGCTATAGCATGAAACATGTATATCATAAAAGAGTGTTAAATATAAGATACATATATTTACATATGTTTGTATATACTGCATGTTCAATATTTCTTTACACATGCAGTACCATCTTATCACATGCACATCAATGTGTTATAATGTCTATTAATGAATATAACATTTCATATATTGTGATATATAAGTAAATATATTGTCACATATTTTTCAATATATGAAAGCGGCATATTATTCAGTATGATACATGTACACATATTATTCTATATAATTTATAATATACTGTTATGTAATTGAATATATTGATCATTCATATATTAGGAAATGTATTTTCTTGGTGTAAGGGGTTGAATCCTTAAAAAAAATCAGACATGGATTAAACAACTCTACCAAATACAATTCTGAAAGAGTAAAAGACCTACGGCATTAATATGTGCAGTTAAGCAATGTATCCTTCAGTATTGTAAACCTTTTTACATGTTAATTCATAGTATGCCTATACTGAACACACAATGTTGTCTCTCTTGTTGTTTTTGGAGTGAGTCTTGCTAATTGATGCTGACCCAATCCCACATGACTTTATCTTCATAGATGAAGTTGGGTTTACCCTGACTAAAGAGAGAAGAAGAGGGAGAAACATCATTGGCCACAGAGATATGTTGACTATCCAGCGTGGTGGTAACATCACAGTATTTACTGCGATCTCGCAGAATGGGGTCCTACTCCACCATGCCAACTTGGGTCCTTACAACACCAAGCACATTGTCACATTTTTAGACCGAATACACAACATCAGTACAGCAAAAGAACAAATGGATGCAGAGCAGATGAGATGCATTGTTATACGGGACAATGTGTCTGTCCTCCGATCTGCTCTGGTCCAAAACTGTTTCATGAGCATCCGCGATTTTCAATCCAATACATCCCACAATACTCTCCCGTACTTAAAGGGATAGTTCACCCAAAAATGAAAATCATGTCATCCTCAAGTAGTTCCAAACCGGATGTGTTTGTTCTGCCAAACACAAGGGAAGATATTCGAAACAATGTGGGAAACAGAGAAGCAGGTATTTTTTTTCCTACTATGGAAGTCAATGGTGTCCCAAAACAGCCTGATTACTAACTTTCTTCAAAATATATTCCTTTGTGTTCAGCAAAACAAACACATTCATACAGGTTTGGAACTACTTGAGGATGAGTAAATGATGACAGAATTTTCATGTTTGGGTGAACTATCCGTTAAACCCCACTGAGGAGTTTTTTTGGGGGGTTTTCTGCAGGTTTCAAAGGTTGATGATTGCCAGCCTTATTTCAGGATAGCCCTCATTCAAGCCATGGAAAAGGCCTGAGAACTACAGGAACTGATGCAGCATCTGTGCAAGGATGGGTTCGTCATTCAGAATTGGCACATTGATATACAAATCAGGAGTTACGTAATTAAAATAAGCATTCATTTGACAAGGCATTGCAGATGAATAGGATAAACAAAATAACTAAAGGATATCTCCACAGAACTTCCCCAGTTATTAGTTAATGACTACATCAAGAATATTTACCCTTGAAATGTTATGTTTAAATATGCAGATAGCTTGTTTTGGTTAATAAATCTACAGAAGCAAACAGACGAGGACAGTAGGCTTAAAACAAACACCTTAATGTGTATTTCCTTTCCATTCGAGAAATATGAGATATGGAAGCAAAATGGACCAAAATCTCAACATTTAACAGTTAATGAAGGGTCCTGCTTAAACAATAACTTCATAATTTTGATCTCAGTGTCCTCATCGAATAACTATCCATTATGAATGATATTATATTAGTACTGTTGTATGCTGATAGATCTTATTGGTCTCTATATGATTTTTTTTTTTTTTTTGTAGACATCTGTTGAAAAATGAAACAATTGGGTGATTGTAAGGGAATTAAAATAAATATGAGAAATGCCCTTTTTTTCACTTGAGCCCCTGCCCCTCAAAATGTATGTGCATGTCCCTGTTCACAGATTATTTTGTTAATATTCTGCATCATATTTAGAATATGTTCTGATTTAATATGCAAAGTGCAACCTTTGTAAATGCACAGATTCATTGACTGATTTTACAATGTGGAGAAAAATACAAATATTCGATGTACAATACTGGTATTGTGATTGGTCAACATATTCACATACTTTACTCTGAATAAAATCTAACTATATCACAGAAAAATTTGATATGTTACAAGTGTTTAAAATTGAGCACAGCTGTGTGTAAGTGGTTCAGACTGTCACAACACTCAGGGAGCCAGGAACGAAGAGACAAGAAGTTTCACAAAACCGAAGACTTTACTTACAATTAGGGTATACAGAGAACTTAGGAACACACGGAATGACTTTTAACAACCGACAGGAAACATGTGGCAGAGCACACTACAAATAGACAGAACTAACTATACATACCTGGAACATAATCAAGACACACAGCTGGGACTAACTGAACTAATAATGAATAGGAAACAGGAAGGACCATATATGGGCACAAGAGGAAGGGAGACACAGGTTTGACACAGACAGAATCGGATTGTATGCATATTTTTTTATCTTCGTTAATTTTAATGGTTCACAGATTGGATCGTACCATTTAATGTGACTTACAACAAGAAAAGAAAGCCAATATTGACATATGAGAGAACTAATACATGCCAAGTGCATTTCATCTATGAATATGGCACATTTTTCATCCCCTTTTAAATTCAAAATGTGGGTTTGTTATCAGGAAAGATTTACTGAAAGACATTTGAGCTTGTGAAGATCATTCAAAGACAATTTACAAATTATAACAACTGAAGTAAATAGGAGTAATTTAAATACAGGTACATCTAAAAAAAAAGATAATATCGTGAAAAAGTTTATTGTAACTTATTTCAAAAAGGGAAACTTTCATATGTTTTAGATTCATTACATGTAAAGTAAAACATTGTAAAAGTTTTTTGTTTTAATTTTGATGATTAGAGCTTACAGCTAATGAAAGTCAAAAATCCAGTTTCTCAAAATATTAGAATATTTACATTTGAGTTTCAATAAATGACCATCCTTACAGTATAAATTGTGGATATCTCTTCTTTGAAAGCACAATAATGGGGAACACTGCTGACTTGGCAATGGTCCAGAAGACGATCATTGACACCCTCCACAAAGAGAGTAAGTCACAGAGGGTCATTACTGAAAGGGGGGTTGTTCAATTAGTGCTTTATCAAAGCATATTAAATGCAAAGTTGACTGGAAGGAGGAAAATGTGCACAAGCAACAGGGATGACCACAAGCTTGAGAATACTGACAAGCAAAGCTGATTCAAACACTTGGGAGAGCTTCACAAGGAGTGAAATGAAGCTGGAGTCAGTGCATCAAGAGTCATCACGCTCAGACATCTTCAGGAAAAGGGCTACCAAGCCACTTCTGAACCAGAGACAACGTCAGAAGCATCTTACCTGGGCTTAGGAGGAAAATAACTGGACTGTTGCTCAGTGCTCCAAAGTCCTCTTTTCAGATGAAAGTCAATTGTACATTTCATTTGGAAATCAAGGTCCCAGAGTCTGGAGGAAGAGTGGAGAGGTACAGAATCCATGTTGCTTGAAGTCCAGTGTGAAGTTTCCACAGTCAGTGATGATTTGGGCTGCCATGTCATCTGCTGGTGTTGGTCCACTGTGTTTTCTGAAGTCCAGTCAACACAGCCATCTACCAATAAATTTTAGAGCACTTCATGCTTCCTTCTGCTGACAAGCTTTATGGAGATGCTGATTTAATTTTCCAGCAGGACTTGGCACCTGCCCATACTTCCAAAGGTACCAAAAGCTGGTTCAATGACCATATGTTACTGTGCTTGATTGGCCAGCAAACTCCCCTGACCTGAACCCCATACAGAATCTAGATAAGAGACTCCAGACCCAATAATGCAGATGACCTGAAGGCCGCTATCAAAGCAACCCGGGCTTCATTACACCCGAGCAATGCCACAGGATGATTGCCTCCATGCATTGATGCAGTAATTCATGCAAAAGGAGGCCCAACCAAGTATTCAGTGCATAGCAATATACTTTTCAGAATCCTCAAATTTCTGTTTAAAATATCCTTTTTTTATCTTATGTAATATTCTAATTTTCTGAGACACTGAATTTTGGGTTTTCATTATCTGTAAGCCATAATCATCACAATTTCAAGAATTAAAGGCTTGAAATATTTCACTCTATGTATAATTAATCTATATAACATATGGGTTTCACTTTCTGAAATGAGGGACAAAAAATAGTGACCTTTTTCTTGATATTCAATTTTTTTTTAGATGTACCTGTATATGTAGTAGGTATTATGAGGCCAAAGGTAAATATAGCTGTTTGGAACTCTTTATAGTCTAGCTTCTATACTCAGATTTTAAGCTTCTATACTCTCTATTATGTTTTTGTTTTTGGTTTGGTGATGACGCATTGTTTTGAGCAAGGTATACAATATAGTAATAGTTAAAGTATGTTTAAAATAACATTTATGTATAAACATGTCTCCTAGCTAGAGCATGGAACTCATCAGGTCCTGGATCCAATACTTAAAGAACACATACCTTAATTGCATGTGCTTTCATTTGGGTAACAGCGTCTGCCAAATTTGCAACCATTAATGTAATTAAATTAGTGACAACAAAAACTGTAATCATTAGTTGTTTGGCTACAATTTCACTCACTGCTATCAAAACCTTCAAACATCCCCTGAATCAGAGATAGTAAACACTTTCTCTTTCCTGAGACATCAAAGGTTTTGTATACCAGTGGTGTAGCAGAAGAATAACATGAGAAATTATAGGCCACGTCACATTCATATAACTTCCTCGTGCTGCCGCATGTTGCATGATGAGAATGCTGGACTGGAAAGCACCAAATATCATACATGCAGACTTCAACTCAGTCCAACAGGTAGGACCAACCGCATCGTACAAGCAATAAAAGTTATTTCTTCCTATATAGGCGCACTTGAGACATGCCTAGATTAAGCAAATAAATGATACCGTGCATTACTTTTTCATCTTACATGGGAAATACAGGTACAAATATAAATGTTTTTATTGTTGTTGTCCTTGAATTTGATGAATTGCGTTTCACAAAGTTTTATTAATGTTTAAAAAGCTTCAGAATCATGTATTTTCAAAGTCAAATCATTATTGTATCATGTCTACCTTATGTGGTGGAAGAAGAAACTAAATACATTGTCTCCTGGAGCCACAGAATGATTGCAGGAAAACTGTTTAAACTAAACAGAATATCTTAGCGGCAGAGTTTGCAAACATTTCTTATTTCACAGCAGGAAATAAAATAAAATGAGTCACGCCAAAAAGAGCAAGGAGTTTGAATATTTGCATACTTGTGAAACCAGTGTCCCTTTATTTGTTCAACATATGCTTGCAGTTTTACAGCACACCCAGCTTTACATGAGACACTGGATCTAAAGTCCAAACATTTTAAAATCACTTTCAAATTCAAATGCTAGGCTAGCAGATCCATTCAATGGGGAAATAAGTTCGAAATATAAGACGAGCACACAAAGGTTTGGGGGAGAAAATTATGCAAACCCACAACCGTCACACAAACACTTCCTTTGTGCTTACACAGGAAGAGAGTTTACAAATGACAAACGTGTTTCGGTTTTCACATATAACCTATATCATTTCAAATAAATGTAATTTATACATATAAAGTAATATTTTTTTTTAAAAAAATGTTTGCCCATTTTATTTTTTGAGTAAGCGGAAGTTGCTTTGATATTTGAATTATCCAATGCAATAAAAAACATTAATGTGTCCCTGAAGTATCTAAATTATTTCTGGGGAAATTGCATCTATATGAAATTACCAAAACTGCAGCAATTGCTCAGCATAGATTTTAAAGTTGTTTTCATTTCCTTCCACAGTGATTCTCTACAGTCTACAGTAAATGAAATCGCAGTGTCACCATGACTTCTGTGAACACATCACGTGAAGTGGTGAACTGCTCCGGTTCCACTAACATGACTGTCTGGGAATCAACTATAAACCAGCTCTACACATACTTTTACCTGATTATATTCATCCCAGGCCTGCTGTGCAACACCCTGGCTCTTTGGGTACTCTGTCGATTCATACGGTCAGCATTTTACCGTTAATACTATGGAAGCATATGTGTAGCAAACTTAAATTTGAAATGTAATATGCAAAATGGCATTGCAATATGTAAAATGGCTAAATATATTTCTGTATTTAAATTTACATTTTTCCATACATACAGGTATGTGCAGCATTTAGTGCAAAATGAAAATTTAATTATTTAAATATGCCATTTTCTACACTAGTTTTAATATGCAAATTAAAACATATTTTAAAGCTTTATAAGTTGCAAAATGAAAAATGTATTACCTAAATTGATTAGATATGTTTAACATGTCCAAGCAAAAACTGTAGCAAAATTATAATTTAAATGCTGTTTTTCCTGGGGTGGGGGTTGCATTTTCATCGTGATACTGCGTGATAATTGTAGCAAAATGCAGTGAGAATTTCAAAATGCATTCTGAGCCAAAGGTGCAGCAAAAGGGTAGCAACATGGTGATTTAAATGTATTTTATTTTTCTTTAATGTATTGACACTTACATATATGACGTTTCTAGTCACTCTGTTCAGAGGTGGCGTATTTCGACAGATATAAAACATAAGTTGACAAGCCTACTATAACAGCTTGAATGCTGATAACATAAAAAGTCACTGTGTCATTCCTGTTAAATCAGTAGTATGTTTAACAAGAGCTTAATTCTGTTAACTGTAACTGTTTTAGTACCGATTAACATTTCAGGCTGCATTAGGAGCATCTGGTTTTCTGAGATGTATTTCATGAGGCCTGTTTAGAGAGGCAGGTTTCTTCTAATGCTACGGATTCTCTTCAATTCACAGCAAAAAGACAAAAGCCATCATCTTCATGATTAACCTGACCATAGCTGACCTGGCTCACGTGCTGTCGCTGCCGCTTCGAATTCACTACTACATCAGACAAGACTGGCCATTCGGCAGCACGCTATGCATGCTGTGTTTTTACCTGAAGTACCTTAACATGTACGCTGGCATCGCATTTCTGGTGTGCATCAGCATTCAGCGCTGCGTGTTCCTCCTGAGACCGTTCTGCGCCAAGCAATGGAAGTCACGCTATGACGTCTGCATCAGTGCCGTGGTCTGGGTCGTGGTGGGGCTCTGCTGCTCGCCCTTCATCTTAATGAGGAGCAACTCAAGCGCTGCAAACAGCAGCTGCTTCAAAGACCTGCCCATGCGCAAGCTCAATGTACACTCGGCCATTTCCATGATGGTTGCTGCTGAGCTCTTGGGATTTCTCGGTCCGTTAATTATCATTGGTTTCTGTACTTACTTCATCGTGAAATCCTTGCGACAGCGGAATCAAAAGCAGCAGTCCACGGGTAGCACGCAAAAGGCCTTGCGCATGGTCAGGGTGTGCACAGGGGTCTTCCTGTTCTGTTTCGTCCCCTACCATATCAACTTCCTGCTGTACCTGATGGTGACTCAAAACTTTATCACAAACTGTGCAGCGAGACAGGCCATCCTACAGTTTCACCCCATCTCTCTCTGCATAGCAAGCCTCAACTGCTGCCTCAACCCTCTCATCTATTACTTTCTGACCACCGAGTTCAAGCAGCAGCTTTCCCAGCATGGCAGCTCTGTGCTCCGGGGCCGTCTGATGAGCACCGAGAGCACATCTTCTTATAGGGAATGATCAGGGACCCCAAAATATTTTCAACATTGAAGCAGTTTATTTGACTTCGGTGTAAAAACATGTACATTTACTGTAAAAGCGTGCCTTCAGACCATGTACAAATTAAATTCTATGCATTAAGTGCTATACATTGCATGAACAAAAAGATATAAAGCTAACAAACTTAAATTTTATGTCCAGCAAGTATTGCTTTGACCAAAATCACAGCCTTTCATGGCATGGGTGAAGTATTTGAAGTTTAACAATGACAGCCATCAAAGACAGACTAATTTAAAATGAAGAAAAATAAACGTATAACCGACTGCATGACAGAGATATTTTTGTGTAACGCAGATGCAGGATGAGCTGATAGTGTCTCTCTCAGACCGATAGGAGTGAAAATCCAAAACTCAACTGAGCTTTAATTGAACTGACTGGGCCAACTAAACACCACGGCCCGTATTTATCAAGCTTCTCAAGGTGCCATTTTAGTCTTAAGTGCTGAGAATTCATGAAATGTACTCCTAGTTTCAAACTTAAGTATAAAAGCAAGTTATCAGATTTCGTAAAGCTAAGAATCACTCTTACTCTCTCAGTTATTTAAGACAGCTGGAGAGGTCTCTCGACTGGTTAGGAGTTGCCAGCAGGGGCTTGTGATGGCGCTGAGGAGACAAAGACGTGTGCAAATCTTTGAAGATGAGGAAGAATCTTCTTGAAATATTTGGCGACGAGCACTTAATCAAACGGTTACATTTTAATACAGTTATTACAAATGAGCAAAGAACTTTACATTACCAAAGAACATCATAACTGACTTCAGTCTGGCGCAAGTATTATGCGATGTACACTTTATGGTGAATACATCTCTTACCCCTTATTTACATGGCATGCGTCTGCAGCGCGTTACAGATCCACGGCCACCGGAGCAGATCCGCCGCGCCATGGCAAGTTTCTGAAGCGGCTCTCCGCACTGCATCACTAAAGATAGGCACTTAGTCTATTTTGGATGGATAATAATAATAATAACGCTGTCGTCAACAGGCGTTATCTTTGACTATCGTCGCTCGTTACACTATACTATCATCTATCAGCACCCTAAATTGAGTTGTGATGACGCTCCTTGCCATAATGTATTCTCTTTAAACAATTTTATGGTCAAATATGTGTTGAAAGTAAACTCTATTAGGAATTTAAGCATTCAATGTTAATTTACCTGAGAATATTCTTAATTAAGGAAATCTATTCAGTGATTGGTCCATGCGTATAGTATGTCGTCATCCAAAATCCCGTTTGTGGCACAGCAAAGTGTCGTGAATCATCTCTAAGGCTGACACTTAAGATTTAGTACACTTCACTTAAATTACGACTGAGATGATTGATAACTAACTTTTAAGCTCAGCTTTGAGCCAATCATTTTTTTTCCACTTAAGTCAATTCTTAGCAGTGTTCTTGAGAGTAATTCTTAGAGGTTTGATAAATACGGGCCCAGGTCTAGAATAGGATTAAACAGAAAAAGAAATCAACACAACTGCCTATTCATCAGTCTGTGGAGATCTGAGGCTGAGACGGGACAGACACAAACTTCCAAGAGCAACATAATAATTGAGATTCTGTTTTCATGCTGTTCATGTGAAATTGTTGTTTACACTTGCTTTTGTATTAATGTATTATATTCAGAACAAATGAGCTTCAATATTTCCAGTATGTTAATGTGTTTCATAAATGAGATGTAAGTATGTTTAATACCTTTCATTATGATTTATAATTTAATAAATCTTAAAAAAAAGGAAAATATTAAGCAAAAGTTTCAACGTTTCTCCCTTATTTACACAAATAACCTGCAATGGAATTGTTGTTCGTATCTGTGTATTAAATACGTTTCTTGTTCAGTTCAATTCGTATTGACAAAAATAACAGAGCAGTCACAAAACATTTGCATTTGTGTTCCATTAAGGAAAAAATCATGCTTTAGAACAGGAATAGGCAAGTTCGGTCCTGAAGGGCCGGTGTCCTGCAGAGCTTAGCTCCAACCCTAATCAAACACACCTGAAGAAGCCATCGATGTCTTCAAGATCACTAGAAAGTTACAGGCAGGTGTGTTTGATTAGGTTTGGAGCTAAGTTCTGTAGGACACCGGCCCTCCAGGACCGAACTTGCCTATCCCTGCTTTAGAATGACATGCATTGTCATTTTGGCGTGAACTACCCATATCTCAGAGCTCCAAAATTACAAATACTTTAACCCAGTGATACTCAAATCTACCTTGCAAGAGTTGAGCTCAAACCCTAATCAAACACACCTGAGCATGCTAATCAATGTCTTCAGGATCATTAGAAAATCACAGGTAGGTGAGTTTGATCAGGGTTGGAGATAAACTCTGCAGGAAAGTGGATCTCGTGAGCCAGATTAGAGTATCACTGGTTTAACCTAATATTTTACTTAAACTGCAGTCATTGATTTTTATACACTGTACTGCATGTTATGTCATATAGTCCAATTGTAGACGTCACAGTTACGTCACTCGCAGCTGCACATGCATTGTGGTGGCAGAAACACATGGTAACAAGCGAAGTGAAAAGGGAAAGATCCACAGAATAAGAGATTAAATGTATTGTTGTATCTTTGCATATCAGAATTGGAATGCAAATATTTTTTTATAGAATACTGTCATCAAAAACTGCATTTGAAGCTAAACAGACATTTGAACGGACAGACTAATGAATGAAACCTGCTATGATTACTCTACTTTTAAATCATAAATTTGATTTAAACAATTGGTCTGCATAATATTCACATATGCAGTTCATAGGGAATATATTATATTTGCTATACAGGTACAGCATGAAATAGGCTACCATTTAAACCTATAACATTTTACATTTAATGTTACCAATGTTGTCTCACAATTCTTTTTTGAGACTTTTTATTCTGCATTATGCAACTTTATATTTCGTATTTCGGACTTTATAACTCGATTTAACTCAACAATAGCGAGTTTGTCCATTCTGAGAGGGAAGAAAAACAGATGTGTGGGATATAACTCAAAAGAGAAAATGAGGACTTGAGTTTTCTTATCAGAATTGTGAGATAATCTCGGAATTGCGAGAATAAAGTCAGAATTTTTAAATATTGAAATTTTAATGCTGCTGCCACTGCCAGTCAAAAAAAAAACGATGACAGCTGTGGTTATACGCGATAAACCGAGCGGACTAGACAGAAATGATCGTCAAAAATGCTCACATTTGCAGACAGTGCACACTTCTTATCCGAATAGGGTCAATAAGTATTGTATTTTGTTGTTATGGGCACGTCTAAAGATTTCTTATGGATCTCAATATGTCGTGTATGCAATAATGTCTGTCTGCATGCGTGTAAAACAAAAAACTGACGATTTTTAAGCTTAATCATGTATAATTGTATATACATTGTTATGAGTAATTGTGGCTGGAATAATAATGTAGCTGTAAAAATAGTTGCCTCCTGAAATTAAAATATATATTACATCTTCATGACTAGATACACACTAAGGTTGTCAAATTGGCTGAAAAACTATATTCGATATCGAATATAGTATATATATATATATATATATATAATATATCGAATTATATTCGAATTTAAAAGGCAATTAATTCAGTTAGGGGAAAAAAAAGATTTTGGCTTCTCTCCTGAGGCCACAAGAGGGCGCATCGAGCTAAATATTACTAAATGCACGTTTCTCAAAGTAGGGCTAGGCAATATGAGCAAGAATGTATATAATGTGCAAAAATTGTTAAAATCACATTACATTCTAACATTGTAACATTGTGATCTAAAAACAAAAATAATGCTTTTAAAGCAGAGTTCAATTTACTAAACTAAAAAAATAAAAAAGCACAGACTAGGCTAATTGAGTAACAAGGCTATTTTGATTACCCCATTACAGTCACTTTACAGTTAGTGCTATCAGACAAATATACCTACTTGTAGGTTTAAAATGTCCAACTACAAACATTTCAGCAAAATGTATATTTTAGTCTGAGTTATTACGCTCTTATTTCATTGCGCTCTGTCTGTTGTGCACGCATGCGTTCAGAACCAAGTCTGTGGAGTTAAGCGGAGAATCGCAAGATGGAAATATGTCCATGG
>CM049831.1:4222666-4245998 GCA_027422435.1 Schizopygopsis pylzovi | reverse complement strand
AAAACCTGACGAACACAACGATAAGTATATTTATTTAGATTTTGAGACAATGTATGAACATGAAAAACACACAGCAAATTACGTATGTGCCATTTCGCAAGAGGGCGAGGTGTTTACAGCTGAAGGGGTTGACTGTGTAGATCAAATTATAAAATATTTCAGACGTCCAAAATTTGCAGACTTTACATTTATAGCACACAATGCTGCAGGTTTTGATTCTTATATATTGCTCGAGTATTTCACAAGTCAGGGATTGACACCGAAAATTATACTCCAAGGGTGCAGATTCGTATATATGTACGATCAAGCGTTTAAACAGAGATACATACAGTTACAGTTTCTTACCTATGAAATTCTCAAAAATGACCTCGGCCTTAAACCTCGAAACCGACGAAAAAGGTTATTTTCCACATCATTTTAATCGTTTGCAAAATGCAGATTATGTCGGACCATATCCGTCTAAACAGCATTATGAATATCTTACAATGTCCGACCTTGAGTGTGAAAAGTTTGACAGATGGTACGAGACCGTAGAAGGACAGATATTTGATTTCAAAAAACAACTCGCAATGTATTGCACAAATGATGTTGTATTGTTGCGAGAGGGATGTATAAAATACAGAAAGGAGTTTATCGAGTGTACAAACGTGGATCCATTCGGTTGTGTGACGCTTGCAGGGTGTGCTATGAAAGTGTATAAAACCCTTTTTTTAACCAAAGACACAATAGCCCTAACGCCCAAAAACGCGTATCTTAATCAATACAAAGCATATTCCACTCCATCAATACAGTGGCTGGAATATATTAAAGCAAGCACAAATATTGACGTACATCACGCATTAAATCACGGCGAAGTCAAATTCGGACCTTATCATGTGGATGGGTATTACGAGTTTAACGACGACAGAATAGCTTTGGAATTTCTGGGGTGTTTCTGGCACGGCTGTAACTGTCGCTTTAACCCTAACGAATTAAATCCCATGTTAAAATTACCTTTCGGCGCACTCAGAAGACAGTCTGATAACAAGCTGAACGTTTTGCGTGACACTTACAATCTCAAAGTGGTTACTATTTGGGAATGTATGTGGGAGAAAGCCAAACAAAACGATTGTGATGTTATGACTTATATGAGTAATTACAGCGCGCCTGAACGACTTAATCCTAGGGATTCGCTTTTCGGTGGCCGAACCAATGCTCTGAAACTTTACCATAAAACAGCTGAAGATGAGAACGTATCATATTTGGACTTTACGTCGCTGTACCCTTTCGTACAGTCACTTAAAATTTATCCGATCGGGCATCCCGAAATCATTTTAAAAGATTTCGAACCGGTCGAGTCGTATTTTGGGGTTATTAAATGCATGGTACTACCACCTCGCACTCTGTTGCATCTGCTCATCCCGTTCAAATCCCCGCAGGGAAAGCTGTTGTTTGCGCTGTGTCGCACATGCGCAGAGCAGCAACAACAGGAGCGGTGTCAACACAGCGATGAGGAAAGATCAATTTCAGGGGTTTGGACATCTGTGGAACTGTCGCACGCTATTGTTAAAGGGTATACAGTTGTCAAAATTGTGGAAGTCTGGCACTTTCCACATACGTCAGGCACGTTGTTCGGAGATTATGTGAAGACGTTTCTCAAATTCAAACAAGAGGCTTCGGGTTTCCCCTCGCACGTAGTGACAGACGCAGAAAAGCAATCTTACGTCAAAGATTATTTTGAGAAGGAGGGAATTCAGCTCGACATTGACAAAATATCTCTCAACCCCGCACGTAGATCTATAAATAAATACCTTTTAAATTCTCTTTGGGGGAGGTTCGGGCTTAGGTGTAATTTACCTACGGCGGAACTTTTAACGGAGCCTGAAGATTTCGCCCGTTATATATTCGGAAATTGTCATGTCATTAAACACTTTGCATTCGTGTCAGACTCTGTAGCATTAGTTCAATGGTGTTATGCAGAGGAGGACACTGCCTCCGCATGCGATGTTAATGTGTTTATTGCATCGTTCACTACTGCATATGGACGTCTGGAATTATACGAACTTATGGACAAATTAGGGCCGCGCGTTTTTTACGTAGATGCGGACAGTCTTATCTTCTCATCGAAAAAAGCCGATTGGATGCCTCAAACAGGCTCATATCTCGGCGAACTGACAAACGAACTCAAGCCATGCAATAACATAACGGAATTCGCGGCTACTGGTCCAAAATCATACGGTTTTAAAACTGTAAAAAATAAAGTCACTCTTAAAGCAAAGGGTATCACGCTCCATTCTTCAAACGCTCAAATAGTTACCTTAGAAAGCATGGTCTGTCTGGTCCACAATTATGTGACATTGCGTGCATTCATGTTATATCTTGTGCTGTGTGGCACGCAGCTTGTGTATTTCATTGGCTGTGTGCTTTCATGTTGTCATATCTTGTGTGAACACGTGGCTTATGAATTCTCATTAGCTGTGTGTTCGTGTCCTGTTTTGCACATGGCTGGTGATTTGTTTGCTGGCCATGTGCTTGTGTTTTGTCTCAACACATGGCTTTTGTCTGGCAGATTTTTGTGTGCCATGTGCTCTCATGTCAATTTGTCTTGACCCCACCCATCGTGTTACCTGTTTATTGGTTAATTTACCCCACTTGTTTGCTCCCTTTATAATCTCCTTGTGTTTGCAGTTCTGTGTGGGTTCGTTGCCATATGTTAGATGTCGTATGTGCCTTGCCTTGCCAGTCTGTTTTTCCCCTACGTGGTCGTTTTTGTTTGTTTTGTTTATATTATTATTATTAATAAACCTCTGTTTCCCTCCTGCATTTGAGTCCTTGCCCTCATCCTTTACCAGCACCTGACACTAATACCATATTCAATTACACCCTTCTGGGAAATACATTTTTCATCAGATACCAAAATAAGTTCAATGGTACATTCCCCAACTTCCCAGAATCTAGTAGATTTGTTTATTATTTGGATTAAATGGAATCATTGGCATAATGACTGCAAAGCATTAACATTATTCCCTTTTCTATTAGATCTGTTAGTATTAAAATCCCCCATAATAATACATTATTTTGTCATATCATCGTTGTTATTATTGTTCAGAACAAACTCAAGTCCCTCATAAAAAATGTTATTAGTCGCAGACAACAATAAATCCAAGAACAAAAACTCCTGCTCCACATTAATGTCTAAAACATAAAAATTAATATCCGATCTTATAAAAATACAAACACCTCCTCCTTGTCTATTTCGATCCTTCCTAATAACATTGTAATTATCTACTTTTATTTCATTATTACAGACAACTCTAGCCATGTTTCTTCAAATCCCCACTTTACAATTCTTAAGCACCTTATTTCATCAATCTTAGGTAACAAACTTCTTATATTTAAATGCACAAAATGTAGACCTTTTGTGTTAAAATAGTCCCCAAACAAATCGACAGAACCTCTTGATGCTGGAAGAGTCTCCTAATCAACTAAGCTCTTATGTTCAGCGCCCTTCTGATCCACGAGACGTCCTCTCCAACTAGACCTCACAGCTGCCTCGTCGCCCATCACGACCACGCTATCATCTATGAAAAGGTGGGATATATTATTAGCCATGGTGTTAATATTTGGAGCCCTGTCACTGCATGACACTCGTACCTGTACAACAGCGGAATTCCGTTCAGCCAAGTACGATCCAGAATCCAAAACTCAACCTTTGTTAAAACCGGGACAAACTTCCCCATTAGGACCTGGACAAGGGTGAATGTCGCCTGACAATAACAGGCATAGGATGATAACGAATTTTCCAGCGTTGAAGTGGTGTTTTGAGATCGAGGGCCTGGACGAGTGAAAATGTAATAGGGAAAATATAATATTTCCCAATAGATACCACGTCGCATCTTTCTTCAGATAAAACATTACGGCATCGCTTATTATCAGAGAAGGTTTCACTTGATAGGCACAAATTACAAACAATAACAAATGCCAAAACCGAAATCACCATGTTGCCATGTTACCGGAAGAAACCTATTGGTTAATGTTGATAAAGTCCTAATTGTCAGAGACTTTAACATTCATGTTGATAATATAAATTATGCATTAGGACTTGCATTTACAGACTTAATGAACTTCATGGACTTAATGGAGTCAAGCAAAACATAACCAGACCCACTCAATGTTTTCATCATGCACTAGATTTAATTACATCGCTTGGAATTAGCTCAAAGTGATGATATTACTGATTATTTTCTTGTATTGTGCATGCTTCTTATTACTGATATTAACTATATGGCTCGCGTTATCGTCCAGGCAGAACTATTGTTCTAGCCACTAAAGACAGATTCACCAATAACCTACCGGATTTCTCTCAACTGCTATGTGTACCCATAACTACAGATGATCTAGACCCAATTACTAGCAACAACTAGAGAACATCTTCTCTAATACGTTAGAAACTGTTGCCCCCATCAAATTAAAAAAGGTTAGAGAAAAACGTGCTGCGCCATGGTACAACAGTTATACCCATTCTCTCAAGAAAGAAACTCATAATCTTGAGCGCAAATGGAGACAAACTAACTTGGAAGTCTTTAGAATTGCTGGAAAAACAGTATGTCCAGCTATAGACAGGCTCTAAAAACTGCAAGAACTGAGTATATCCGCAAACTCGTAGATAATCACCAAAACAATCCAAGGTTTTTATTTAGCACAGTGGCTAGATTAACAAATAAACAGATGTCACCCGATCTAAATATTCTCTCACAGTTTAATAGTAATGACTTTATGAATTTCTTCACTGATAAAATAGATAACAGAAATACAATAACAAATGTAGATTCCACAGCCTCTAGTACTTCAGCTTCATTCATCGCACCCAAAGAAAAAAACTGCAGTGCTTTACAACTATAGGACAGGATGAGCTAAATAAACTTATCACTGCATCTAAACCAACAACATGTTTATTAGATCCTGTACCCACTAAATTATTGAAAGAGTTGTTACCTGTAGCAGAAGAACCGCTTCTCGATATTATTAACTCCTTGTTATCTTTAGGTCACGTCCCAAAACTATTCAAGCTGGCGGTCTTTAAAGGTGGGGTATGTAATAAAAAAAAAAAGACTTTAGAAAACTGAGTCAGGGCTGAGTACCAACAATACATTGGTACCAAAAAAATTGTAGCCAATCAGCAGTAAGGCGCATGTCTACTCATGATATGAAGGAGAGAGCATTCAGTGAACAGCCGAGCCGAGTGACAGAAAGATAGAGATGGCGGATAAAAAACAAAAGAGGAACCGACGGAACCACTCCAGGACCGACGTTGCCTATCCCTGCTATAGATCATGACATGCTCAGATCAATTACAAAACTATACCTGTTTTCAAGGGCTCTGTAACGGAGCCGACGATACGTGAGGTGTATGGATCCATGTGCAAGCTGTTACTTTACATTTAGTCATTTAGTAGACGCTTTTATCCAAACACTGCAAACAATGGCTTATCTTACGTAGTACTCTTGTTTTTTTATAAATATATTTATTATTTTCACATCAACAATTTACATATTGAGTACAGTTTACAAGTGGACATTCTTTTCTAACCACCCTTCCTCCCCTATCCCATCCTCATTAGACAGAACACATAATTGGACATTATTGCGAGGCACTGAGCTGGTATGTAAAATAAGAGGAAAGAGAAGAAAAAAAAGAGAAATAAAACTTTATAAATAATATACATAAATACCAGTAGTAGTAATCATTAAATTAAAGTTAAGAAGGGTTACATTATCGCATCCGCATTTTCAGTCAATGTAACATCCAATTTATTCATGTATGCAATAAATCTGCCCCAAATCTTTTCAAACATTGATGACTTTTTTTTTTAGATTAAACATTATTTTTTCAATAGGCACATAGGACGAAATTTCTCTAAGCCATAAAATATGACTTGGTGGTTCTTCTGATTTCCATTGTATAGCTATACATTTCTTTGCTGCTATCAGAGCCATCTTAACTAAACGTAAATTCTTCCTTTGATCAAATTGAAGAATTGAATCATCCCCCAATAACATAAATCTCGGGTCAGATGGAAGCCTAATATTAACAATTTTGTCAATAGTTTGTATTATATTTCTCCAATAAGTTTCAAGTTCAGAACAACTCCAAAACATATGCAATAATGTACCAACCTCTGTTTTACACCTAGGGCAACATTCTGAATATGAAATACTAATCTTGTGCAATCTTTCAGGTGTATAATATACCCTATGTATAATATTGAACTGCATTAATCTATGCCTACTGTTAAATGAAAACGATGAAGCACTTTCACATATACGTTCCCAAGTATCTTGTTCAAAGTTACATTCCAGATCTTTTTCCCATTTAAGTCTTGAAGATGATGTGTCCTCCCCATTCAATTCAATGAAATGAACATACATGTAAGACACAAACCCTTTAGATACTTTTTTCTCTATAATAGTATTATCTATTGGGAGTGAAGAGAGGGACCTTAAATTACCTCCTTGTATTAATATAATGTCTCACCTGAAAATATTTGAAGAAATGTTTAACAGGAAGAGAAAACTTTGTTCTCAATTGTTCAAATGTCATTAGTATGTCTTCCTCATATAAATCTCCAAACATTTGTATTCCCTTTTTATACCAAAATTGTGTTATCCCATCTCTTAATGCTTCAGGAAGAGATGGATTACAGTGAAATGGAGTGTTGTCATATAATGATAGTAGCCAATTATATTTTTTCCTGATCTCAAACCCCAATTTGCAAGTGTGTCTAATGAATGGGTTATCAACCGCCTTCGTAACACAAGTCAGGGGGATGAATAGGGCCTTATCTAGAGGTATTTCCCCTGCATGATACCTTTCAATTTGTATCCGGTGGAAAAGTACTATTCCTCTGCCAAAACCATACCGCTCTCATTTGTGCTGCCCAAAAATAAAACATAAAATCTGGAAGTTGTAATCCACCTTTTTTAGATGCCATTTGTAATGTCTTAAGTTTAACCCTCGGGTTTTATTATTCCAAATAAATTTTCTAATTGAGCTATTGAGATTATTAAAAAACTTTTGTGGAATAGAAATGGGAAGAGTTTGAAATAAATATAAAAATTTAGGAAGAACGTTCATTTTTATACAATTTATCATGCCAATTAGTAATAACGGTAGAGAGATCCATCTTTCCAAATCTCTCATTACCTTTTTAAGTAATGGGGAATAATTCAAAGAATATGTCTCTTCCAACTTCAAAGGAACATTTAATCCTAAGTAAACTATCTTTTCTGAATTCCATATAAAAGGGATGTTATTTAAGGGCATTTTCTCCGCCGCCAAGTTCAGTGGCATCATAACACTTTTATTAATATAAATTTTATAACCAGATATGTCTCTAAAATTTTCCAACAATTGAGATAGAGTAGGCAGTGATGATTTAGGATTAGTTAAATATAACATTACATCATCCGCGTACAATGATATTTTGTGTACATAGCCTCCTATTTCTAGCCCAGAGATTGATTTGTTTGCCCGTATTGCTACGGCTAAGGGTTCCACTGCTAACGCAAAAAGTAGTGGAGACAGAGGACACCCCTGTCTGGTTCCCCTTGATAAATTAAACTGTGAAGATAGATCAGAGTTAGTACGAACGGTTGCCGATGGATTTCCATACAACATTCGAATTATATCAATACATTTTGGACCGAAATTCATTTTATGCAAAATAGCTATCAAATAAGGCCATTCTACTCGGTCGAAAGCTTTTTCTGCATCTAAAGAAAGAGCAATCACCGGAGAATCCATTTGTTTTGCTGAGTAAATAATATTCATTAACCTCCGTATATTATCAAAGGAGGATCCATTTTTAATAAATCCAGTTTGATCCATATGAATTAAACTAGGCAAAACCCGCTCTAAACGTAACGCAATCATTTTAGTAAGAATTTTATAATCAGAATTAAGTAGTGAGATCGGCCAATATGAGGTACATAGATTAGGGTCTTTGCCAGGTTTCAGCAGAACTGTGATTAAAGCTTGATTTAAAGTCTCTGGTAATTCTTTTTTATGAATTGCCTCCATATACATTGAAAGCAACGGGTCGGCTAATTTAAAAAAAAAAAGTTTTATAAAAATCCATAGAGAAACCATCCAAAACAGGTGTTTTTCCCCCCGCTAGTGCTGCAACTGCCAATTGAATCTCTTCTTTCGAAATTTATTTTTTAAGTTCTTCTCTATCATGATCACATAAGACTGGTATATCCAATTTGCTTAGAAAGTTTTGGATTTCAGCTTCCTCTACTCCTTGGGACCTATACAGCAATTTATAAAAATCTAAGAATTCTTGGTTAATTAATTTTGGGTGTTCAATATTTTTATTGTCTGAAGAACGTAGTGTAGTTATAGACTTACTAATTTCTTCTTTTCTTATTTGCCATGCTAACACTTTTCCAATCTTATCTCCGTGTTCGTAATATCTCTGCCGTGATCTGAGAAGTGCATTTTCTGCTTCTTTAGATGACAAAATATTATATTCCAATTTTTTGGACTGCAATTGCTGAAACAGCTGAGCGTCTTTAGTCTTGGAATGTTGTCTTTCCATTGTTGAAATGTCTTTTTCAAGTAATTGTGATTGTTTTTGATATTGTTTTTTCTTACTTGAAGAATAACTAATGATTTGACCCCGTAAGAATGCCTTCATGGCCTCCCAAATTATACCTGAAGAAGCAGAATTTTTATTTGTAATCATAAAGTTATCTATATTATTATTTATAAAATTCAATGCTTCAGGGTTATTTAATAAATGGGTACTAAATCGCCAAAGTTTACAACTTGGCAATTCCGGAGACTGATGCACTGAAATAAGTAAAGGAGCATGATCTGACAGTATTCTTGGTAAATAATCACACAAATCAATCAAATAATCCTTCGCCTTTGGAACAAAAAAATAGTCAATTCTGCAACGGCAAACATGCTGATCACTTCCGGTTTGTCGTTGACGCGTGTTCTGAGCTGAATCTCCGTCAAGCCAATTATTTATCGTCTATTTTCTATCTTAAATTCCGATTTTATACACAATAATTTGTGTTTCTATAACGTGTGAATATATCCCCGATCGCATTCTGCAACGAGAATAATCAGAGCGGCTTGTTATCGCAAGTTTTATTTTGATTTCCCGAGTCCGCTATTAGCTTATAGCCCGTTAGCAAAGCCAGCACGGGTGCCGCTAACACAGCTAATACCCCTTTTTACACACGCATACACACATTTAACACTGTTTCACTGTTACTTGCTTAAATGGCGGATTTGTGTCTACCTTTGTGTGCAGGTGAGGACACGTTCGAGCTGCATTCGGCGCAGCTCGAGCTGGAGGCCGTGGAGAGACGGATCCGCGAGCTGCTTGGGAAACAGGCCCAGCTGAGGAAACGGATAGCAACGCTGGAAACATCTCGGGCTGACGCTCATAAGTCCGGGGTAAGTATGCAGCGCGCTGCTAACACCCCCATCACCTCTACTCCGTGTGTTTCTCTGCACAGGCCCCGTGCACCCGGGACGCGATCGTCACAGATGGCCTTCACTCCGGCGCCGGGAAACCACGGACCCTGGGTGCAGCAGCGGAAGACGCGATCCAGGCCCCGGGCGACGACTTCTCCCCCTCCGGTCTTCGACATCTCATCCCGGAACCGCTTCGCCCCTCTCTGCGAGACTGATCGTGACGCTGTGGTCATCGGAGACTCAATCGTCCGGCATGTCCGTGCTACGCTAGCTGAAGGTAAAGTGCACACTCATTGTCTCCCTGGTGCTCGTGTTCTTGATGTTTCTGTGCAGATACCCGCGATCCTGAAGGATGACGAGAGCGTTGCAGCTGTTGTGATTCACGCGGGGGCTAACGACACCAAGCTGCGGCAGACGGAGACACTGAAGAGGGACTTCAGGAGCCTGATCGAGACGGTACGCAGCACAGCGCCCGCGACGACGATCATCGTGTCAGGACCTCTTCCCACGTATCGACGAGGACACGAACGGTTCAGTAGACTGTTTGCTTTAAATGAATGGTTGTTTTCATGGTGTACAGAGCAGAAAATTCTCTTTGTCAATAATTGGAATCTTTTCTGGGAGCGTCCTAGGCTATTTCGTGCTGATGGCCTGCACCCCAGCAGAGTCGGTGCGGAACTCCTGTCGGACAACATCACCAGGACGCTACGCTCTATCTGACTAGTAAGCCAATTCTCCAATAACAGCTATGATGACTTTTGTTCTACCCACTTAAATGATAAAGGTACTTGCAGTGTCCAATCTATACAGACTGTGTCTGTTCCCCGAATAGTGAGTTCAAAATATAAATTTAATGCAGGATCTAGAACAAATCTGATCGTGATTAAACCAGAAAAATGCAAAATAAATGAACAAAAACAATTTTTAAGACTTGGGCTCCTAAATATCCGATCACTCACACCGAAAGCAGTTATTGTAAATGAAATAATCACAGATAATAGTTTTGATGTACTCTGTCTGACTGAAACCTGGCTTAGAACAAATGATTATTTTTGGTCTAAATGAATCTACTCCACCAAGCTACTGTTATAAGCACGAGCCTCGTCAGACTGGTCGTGGCAGCGGTGTCGCAACAATATATAGTGATATTCTCAATGTTACTCAGAAAACAGGATACAGGTTTGACTCATTCAAAATACTTATGCTCAATGTTAAACTGTCAGATAAGCAAAATAAATCTGTCCTATCTCTTGCTCTGGCTACTGTGTATAGACCGCCAGGGCCATATACAGATTTTCTAAAAGAATTTGCAGATTTCCTCTCAGACCTATTGGTTACTGTTGATAAAGCACTAATTGTTGGAGATTTTAACATTCACGTTGATAATACAAATGATGCGTTAGGACTTGCGTTTACGGACCTAATAAACTCTTTTGGTGTCAAGCAAAATGTCACCGGGCCCACGCATCGTTTTAATCATACGCTAGATTTAATAATATCGCATGGAATTGATCTAACTGATATAGATATCATACCGCAAAGTGATGATGTTACTGACCATTTTCTTGTATCATGCATGCTGCATATTACTGATATTAACTATATGGCTCCGCGTTATCGCCCAGGCAGAATTATTATTCCAGCCACTAAAGACAGATTCACAAATAACCTGCCTGATTTATCTCAACTGCTCTGTGTACCCATAAATACAGATGAACTAGACACAATTACTAGCAACATGGGAACTATCTTCTCCAATACGTTAGAAACTGTTGCACCCATCAAATTAAAAAAGGTTAGAGAAAAACGTGCTGCGCCATGGTACAACAGTTATACCCATTCTCTCAAGAAAGAAACTCGTATTCTTGAGCGCAAATGGAGAAAAAGTAACTTGGAAGTCTTTAGAATTGCGTGGAAAAACATTATGTCCAGCTATAGACAGGCTCTAAAAACTGCAAGAACCGAGTATATCCGCAAACTCATAGATAATCACCAAAACAATCCAAGGTTTCTATTTAGCACAGTGGCTAGATTAACAAATAAACAGATGTCACCCGATCTAAATATTCCCTCACAGTTTAATAATGACTTTATGAATTTCTTTACTGATAAAATAGATAATATCAGAAATACAATAACAAACGTAGATTCTACAGCGTCTAGTACTTCAGCTTCATTCATCGCACCCAAAGAAAAACTGCAGTGCTTTACAACTATAGGACAGGATGAGCTAAATAAACTTATCACTGCATCTAAACCAACAACATGTTTATTAGATCCTGTACCAACTAAACTATTGAAAGAGTTGTTACCTGTTGCAGAACAATCGCTTCTCAATATTATTAACTCCTTGTTATCTTTAGGTCACGTCCCAAAACCATTTAAGCTGGCAGTTATTAAGCCTCTTATTAAGAAACCAAAATTAGATCCTTGTGAACTGGCAAATTACAGGCCCATTTCAAATCTTCCGTTTATGTCGAAAATATTAGAAAAAGTAGTGTCTGCTCAACTGTGCTCCTTTCTGCAAAAAAATGATATCTATGAAGAATTTCAGTCAGGTTTCAGGCCCCGCCATAGCACAGAAACTGCACTTGTTAAAATTACAAATGACTTGCTTCTTGCGTCAGACAAAGGCTGCATCTCGTTGCTAGTTTTACTTGATCTTAGTGCTGCGTTCGACACTATAGATCATGACATACTGATAGATCGATTACAAAACTATACAGGTATTCAAGGGCAGGCTTTAAGATGGTTTAGATCCTACCTGTCCGATCGCTACCACTTTGTTTATTTAAACGGGGAGTCATCTCAATTATCACCAGTAAAGTATGGAGTACCACAAGGATCTGTCCTAGGTCCTCTATTATTTTCATTATATAGGTTGCCCCTTGGTAATATTATTAGAAAATACGGGATTAGTTTCCATTGTTATGCTGATGACACTCAACTATATATCTCAACAAAACCAGATGAAACTTCTAAACTATCTAAGCTAACAGAGTGTGTTAAAAATATAAAAGATTGGATGACCAGTAATTTTCTCCTATTAAATTCAGATAAGACCGAGATATTACTTATTGGACCTAAAGACAGTACACAGAATCTCTTGGATTACAATTTGCAACTAGACGGATGTAATGTTACTTCCTCTACAGTTAAAAATCTGGGTGTTATATTAGACAGCAACCTATCTTTTGAAAATCATATTTCCCATGTTACAAAAACAGCATTCTTCCATCTTAGAAACATTTCCAAGCTACGGAACATGTTAAGTGTTTCTGATGCAGAAAAGTTAGTTCATGCATTCATGACCTCTAGACTGGACTATTGTAATGCACTGCTAGGTGGTTGTCCTGCATCTTCAATAAACAAGCTACAGATAGTACAAAATGCTGAGGCTAGAGTCCTTACCAGGTCAAGAAAATATGACCATATTACTCAAATTTTACAGTCTCTGCACTGGCTACCTATTAAGTTTCGTATCAGTTACAAAATATTATTACTTGCCTATAAGGCCCTAAATGATTTAGCTCCTGCGTACCTAACTAATCTTCTAATCACGCTACAATCCAACCCGCTCCCTTAGGTCGCAAAACTCTGGACTCTTGGTAGTACCTCGGATAGCAAAGTCCACTAAAGGAGGGAGAACTTTTTCATATCTGGCTCCTAAACTCTGGAATAGCCTTCCTGATAACGTTCGGGGTTCAGACAGACTCTCTCTGTTTAAATCTAGATTAAAGACGCATCTCTTTAGCCAAGCATTCATATAATGCATCTCACAATCTTGTACTGCCAGTCTATCTGAACAAATGCACATTATTATGCTTTAGCTTGGGTTATACTGATAATTTCATCCAGGGTTATTCCTGGATGGAACAACTGCTACGCTAATTGTCTTACTGTTTCTATGTTTCTGCCACGGGATTAACATCCCGTGGTAGCTAGGAATTACACAAGCTTCAGTCTGGATCCTACCCTTAAACGATTGAGATGACCAAACACCTGAGAAGAGACGATGACAACCCCTCCGAGGACCTCAGAGGAAGCCAACCATCAGCGATTATACTGACTTAACCAAAGTCTGCCATAAATGGAGGATCAGCACCTGGAGACAACCTCTACAGCCCCTACAGCCCTGAACGTCAGTGGAGTCTAGAACACATAGATGAGCCCCAGAGACAGATCTCCAGTGAGGACCTCGTCACCTAGACATCCATCGGGGAAAGACCCCTGGAACCAGTGGACCACCTACACTCTGACTTTGCTGCAGTTGGAACAAACTACTGATTCGTCTGGCCGGAGGGGAACTGGCCCCCCGACTGAGCCTGGTTTCTCCCAAGGTTTTTTTCTCCATTCTGTCACCGATGGAGTTTTCGTTCCTTGCCGCTGTCGCCTCTGGCTTGCTCAGTTGGGGACACTTCATTTCCAGCACAATCCTCGACTTGATTGCACAGATATTATTTAAACTGAACTGAGCTGGACAACGCCATTACTAAATTCAATAATGAAATGCATTCAGCAGATAATTGAGTGTTAAATCCTGTCATTTTACATTATTGACACAATTTGCCTATTTTGATATTGTGTAGTGCTTTGTTACAATTTGTATTGTTAAAAGCGCTATATAAATAAAGGTGACTTGACTGGAGTAATTATTATGCCTATGTGAATAGAAAGAATATTCTTTTTTTGTTTTATTCTTAAATCTCCATATATCTATTAAGTTATAACTTGAGAGTTCGTATTTTAAGGCTTTGGCAACTTGACTTAGAGGTGACACTTTAGTGGACGACCCATCTAATACTGGGTCTAAAACTACATTAAAGTCTCCTCCAATTATTAGCGCCGTAATAGGGCATGCAAATTTGAAGAATATATTATGAATAAAATCCGCACCCTCCATTTCTGGACGGTATATATTTACTAAGGTCATTCTTTGCATTGCAATTGTTCCTCTTAAAATAACATATCTACCGGATTTGTCTTTATCAACAGATTCCATTTGAAAGGGTATATTTTTAATCAATAAGTATAGCCACCCCTCCAGATTGTGATGTAAAAGAAGAAAAAAAAACCTGTCCAGGCCACTGTTTTTTAAGATTCTGATGTTCATAATCAGTCAAGTGTTTCTTGTAACAAAGCAATCCCAATGCTATGTTTTCTGAGATACAGAATTACTTTTTTCCTTTTAAGTCTTTGATTTAACCCATTGACATTCCAAGTAACATACTTATATTTCAGTGTGCTTGACATTAGCTATATATTAATTGTTTTATTTCCATCTTAGAGCACTTAAAGAACTTCTCTAAACAGCTCGTTAATTAAATAAATTAAACATGTGTTCTGTCCAACCCCCCCTACCACTCCCACCACATCCCCAAACGAAGTGTGAAACTTTAAACCCCCCATGACTGATTATGCACCGCAACATACAGTCGAACTAGACTTCCTCTACCTTATCCTAACTATCTAACTCCCATGCAATTTCTGACAATCCCAACAAATAATTATATTATATATTTTCAAACAAACATATTATTTACTTCGAACATTCCTAATAACAAACCCAAAATTCACACATTTTCGTAAACAATTCAACAAAGAAAATCACATTCATCTCGCATTAGATTTTGGGTATAAAGTCCACTTTTGACAGAATTTAGTCATTAATTTTCATCCCAGAAAGAAAGAAGAAAGAGAAAAAAGAAAAAAAAAAAACTCACCCCGCTTACGTCGCTACAAGTGTTCTTACATAACTTACTTTATGGGTGATTGTTTTAGTATATTTTACAAACAAACCCCGGAGTTCGTTTATATGCCGTTTCCTGGCTAGTGTCTTATCCGGCAATCAAGTGAGGATGATGTTGTCGAAGATAAGTCTCTGCCGATGCTTTGGAGTTGAAGGATCTTTGTCCCTCCGGTAGCTGAATCCTCAGCGACCGCGGGGTGAAGCATCGCATAGGACACGTCGTTGTTGCGTAGCTGTCTTTTTAGTGCGCTGAATTCTTGACGCTTTCTGAACAAGGTTGATGACATGTCCCGAAATATCATGATAGTGGAGTTGCCATAGGCGAGCTTGCCCCTTTCTCTGGCCGCATTGAGGATCTTAAGTGTGTCTCCATACCGAAGTAGACGAATCAGAATGGCCCGTGGTTTGCCATTCTCCGCTGGTCGTCGTTGCAAGGTGCGGTGAGCTCTTTCAATTTCGTAGACCTCGTCCTCCTGTCCCAGGATCTTAGGTAGCCATTCCTTTAAAAAAAACACCGCATTTCTACCTTCCACTCCCTCTGGAAAACCGACCAGGCGTAAATTCTGACGACGAGATTGATTCTCAAGTTCATCAATTTTATCTTTTAGCTGTTTAATTTCGTCGTCAACAGCCAATTTGACATCCGCGACATCTTTGTGAAGGCCCGTTATCGCCTCTTCTGCCTCTAACTGCTTGGTTTCTACATCCACCATTCTCGAATTTATTGACTGTAATTCGTTTCCCATTTTCTCCAAGGATTCTGCGAACTTACTCAGGCATCCGTCGATTAACTCCTGAATTCTGAGGAAACCTTTTTCCATTTCTGCATGGAAACATGGCAGCGGGTCAGATAATGGGAGTCTCGTTTCCTGAGTTTCTTCTTTTTTATTGTCCGTCGTCTTTGGATTCGGCATATTTATCAGAATGTTCAAGGTTATTATTTTATATAATGCACTTTCGTCGTAATAAATGTATTTAGGGAGGGTTATTTAAATGAAATGAATCGGGAGCTCCGTACACCGTGTCTCACTCTAGCGCCGCCATTACCGGAAGTCCCAGTACTCTTGTTTTAAGAATATTTTACTTAACCCACTGGCAGATCATTTTACTTGTTTTAAGCAAAATTCACTTAATTTTTTTTCCCCACTGGAAACAAGACAAAAAAATCTTGTCATTTTGCTTATCTAGTAAAAGTATCTTGATTTAAGTATTTTTAGATATTTTGACTAGAAACAAGACAAAAATACTATTCAAGATGAGCCATTTTTTACAGTGAAGCGACTTACAAATAAGAAAAAGTAACTAAAACTAGAAGTTAAAAGTCTATAAATACTACATATACACATTTAAGAACATAAAGAAATTAAATAAAAATGACAAATGCATACAACATTTCAAAACTAAACATTTAAATGAAAACAAAAAAGCTAAAGATTATTCAAAATATTAAAACAACAAAAGGTGTGAGTATAATAATGATTCTAGCATAACACTAAGCCAAACAGAAGTGAAACCGGTAGTAGGAAAGAAGATAAATAAAAAGCGATACTTATGTCCCTTGCACGGTAGAGTCGATGGTCTTTACACTTCGGACTTCACGCGACGGCTGCCGTGGTATACTAACCTATTTTATGCCGTCTAACAAATCACTTATTGAATTCAGCTAGACACACTTTCCGGTTAATCACAACAAATAGCCAAGCAAGCGCAGACACTGACAAGAGATACGATACAGTACGAGACCTAACGCGACTTCAGCATGTCTCTACACAGTAAACAAAACAAGCATTTCCTAGCAACGACAACTGCACTAAACACAAATGAGACAAATAAATACACTAATGAGTAGGGTTGGGTATCGTTTGGGGTTTTTTCGATACCGGTGCCAAATCGATACTTTTAAAATGGTACCGTGCCTAAACAGTGCCTGAACCGATACTTATAAAAATAAAAAATTACCAATTAATAATTGGATTGGCCATTAGCACTAAACACATGGGCCCGGTTTCACAGACACACAGACAGGGCTTAGATTAAGCCTAGACTACACCTCTTTATCAAAAATGTGTAATCTTTCTCTTTCTTTCCTTCTCTTGCTAGCTTGTACTTATTTGAACAATTCCTGAGACTTGGTGTTACGAGCATGTCCTCTGTCTGTTTGCCTCTTCAACAGGGCTCTAGACTAACTTTTTGCACTGGGTGCACTGGCCTTTTCTTAGGTGCACCAGCACAAAAGTTAGGTGCACCCAAATTTTTATATAGGCAATATTGACTAGTAAACCGACTAACTAACAATCTGGTCAACATAAAGTTCTTTATTTGAAGCACAATTCTACAAGAAAGGTAACTTACTGAAAAAGTGTTGGTGCTTAAAGTGCTTCACTGAGCAGAGATTTAAACTTAAAACATCTCAAGATAAATAAAATCTAAATTAAGTGTTTTAAGGGCATCAAACTGAACATCTCATGGCTCAATGTATTATGGACTATCCTCCATTGCAGTCACATGCCCCTCGGATGGCCAACTCCTGTAGTTTAGCTTTCTTGATCTTTGTCCTTGGCTAAACCAGCTGGCCACACTCTCTCTAGCATCAACATCTTCCAGACTTGGCCCTTCTACACTGAGTCTTATCAGATCTTCCACTGTGTCTGAACGAAGGGATGCTCTAGTGCAGTGCTTCTCAAACCCCCCCCTTAAACCCATAAAACAATCCTGCGCCCCATCCCACCACAGACTACCAAATAATTGCACTAAACATAATGAAAAAAAAAGTATTTACAGTTTTTATAACCAATTCTTACTATGCAAAAAGAAGTATACTTAGGCCTTTAGTGTTATGTTAGAAGCATTTTTATACTCATACCTTTTCTTGATTTAATATTTTGATTTTTTTTAGCTTTATTTTCATTTAAATGTTTAGTTTTGAAATGTTGTATGCATTTGTCATGTTTATTTCATGTCTTTATCTTCTTAAATGTGTGTATATATTATGTATAGTTTTAACTTTTAATTTTAGTTACTTCTTATTTGTAAGCCGCTTTGGATAAAAGCGTCTGCTAAATGACAAAGTAAAGTAAAGAAAAAAATAACTGTTCTGTTCTGTCTAATCGTCTCTCTGTACTCATACTGTATTTTAATGCAGCCAAATTCTCAATAAAACTGTTTTACTTTATATATTTGACTGTTTATGTTGTCAGTCAACAGGATAAATATGAAATAATGACTGAAACACGTCCCTTTAAGAATTCATAACCAGCTCTCCCTTCCAAGAAACTAGTCTGCACAAAAATACTAATTTATAATTGTATTGAGCCGTTGTCTGATGAAATCAAATAAGACACAATATAAGACAAGACAATTCCAGTGCTGTGATTTCTTCTATATTTGCATGTACATTTAGAGAAGCAATAATATCTGTTTTAACTGAACGGGCTCCTCTCAGACGCTTGCTGAACAGAGCAGATGCAGAGAAAGCGCGCTGATCTCGCGCCGTTGCGGCGATCACAGAGACACTCTGAGAGACTCGATTTGTCACTAGTTGCTTTTTTTGGAAAACAAAAAGTTGCTATGGGGGTCTACAAAGGTGCTAAATGTCGCTAAGTTGGCAACACTGCACGCATCTTTACTACTCCCCTCTTTCTCTCTGTCTGACTGCAGCAGCACACGTGACGCATTTGTCAACGCGCACACACACATACAGGAATATCTGGACCACGGCCAATCAGAGGGGGGGTCCGCCCTTCACTATCTCTGATTGGTTTAGACCACGATATAAGCCTAACGGGAGTGTCTTTTGTTGAGTTTCTGAGTCGCAGATACTTTTTTTTCTTTTCTCGAATGGCTGGACGCACCAGTGCGCCCTGGGATTTTTGTTAGTCGCACCCGTGAAAAATTAGGTCGCACTCTAGAGCCCTGTTCAAGATTAATCACTATGTATTCGCCAATTGTAAGTCGCTTTGGATAAAAGCATCTGCAAAATGACTAAATGTAAATGTAAATCATGATTAGATCATAGTTCAATTATGAAATTTAAGTAATTTTTATAAACACGCTCAGAAAAAAAAAACATTACTGGGGTGCATCTTGAGACAAAAATGCACTGATATATTTTAGGATCAGTCAGTGCAAGTTTATTTCAGTTAAAACAGCTAAGAGTTACATTTTAGTCTAGCACTAGGTTCAAGCCTGGTCTGTGAAACCGAGGGGTGATGTGTTTTTAATTCATACTGGACACTAGAGGGCGCCCTCGCACAGAAAATCCACAGATCCAGTCACATAAGTAGCAAACTATTATGCTTCAGGGATATGGATAAGTAAACAGAAGATATAAATGTTGTGAATGATAAAATAAATACACTCGACTACGACTATGTATAGTTTATCTGTGTTATTCAAGCCATCTCTGGTATTTTCATAATAATTATATATATATTTATAATCCATTGCTAATCGATGTATTAGTAGCCTGTGGAGTAGTAGTAGTAGCTTAGCTAGTTAACGGAAGGTCGTCAGAGCAAGTGTAATTACTGCATTCACGCGCTCCTCAGATGCTCTCATTCCCTGAGTTGTGCTTCAAAGTCAGAATGTGTAAACCGCACACTCGGGTTACTACAAAGATTTGTTGGACTTGTATTATTAGAGCTTTCCGAATTAATAATTGAGTTCATGTGCATTTTCTCAGTCGGGAAATAATTTTGCACGTGTGGTGCCGGTGATGATGCTTCTTACGTCCGTTTTGGAGAAACAAAGGAGAAATATTTCAACCGATCGCTTAGGAATGGCACCAAAATGAGGCATCGAAATCTGCGTTCTGATTCGGTTCCATAGGTACCGGTGCCATGTTGGTACCCAACCCTACTTACAAGCGGTTTTTAACTTCCGCTGATAGATTGCTTCTCTCAAAGACAATTTCTTTACACTCTCTTCTGCTGGCGCTTGAACACACTTTCCTGTTTATCACAACAAATGGCCAAGCAAGCGCAGACACTGGCAAGAGACGTGATACAGTACGAGACCTTTTATTCAGAAACAGTCAAACACAGGCAGGGTCAAACATCAGTAAACAGATATGTCGAGGGTAAGACAAGTGTATTCCGAGAGCATGCGTGGGTCGTCGATCGTCGAACCTGCGACTTTCAGGTTACAAGTCCAACTCTCTACCAATTAGGCCACGACTGCCCCCATTGTTATGCTGATGATACTCAACTATATATTTCAACAAGACCAGATTAAACTAAATTATCTAAGATAACAGAGTGTGTTAAAAATATAAAAGTATACATATACAATCATTTTCTCCTATTACATTTGGATAAGACATAGATATTACTTATTAGACCAAAAAACAGTACACAGAATATCATGGATCACAATTTGCATCTAGACGGATGTACTGTTACTTCCTCTACAGTCAAAAATTTTGGTTTTATATGACAGTAACTTGTCTTTTGAAAATCATATTTCCCATGTTACAAAAACAGCATTCTTCCATCTTAGAAACATTGCCAAGCTACGGAACATGTTAAGTGTTTCTGATGCAGAAAAGTTAGTTCATGCATTCATGACCTCTAGACTGGACTATTGTAATGCACTGCTAGGTGGTTGTCCTGCATCTTCAATAAACAAGCTACAGATAGTACAAAATGCTTCGGCTAGAGTCCTTACCAGGTCAAGAAAATATGACCATATTACTCCAATTTTACAGTCTCTGCACTGGCTACCTATTATGTTCAGTATCAGTTGCAAAATATTATTACTTGCCTATAAGGCCCTAACTAGTTTAGCAATATGTGGAGTGTGTGTAAGGCTGGCCACTGGTCTGAAATTAACGCGGGCTGGGGGCAAAAATGCCACAAAATTGGACAAATATGTCCTGGCCTGAACAATTAAACTAAATCTATTAAGGATGTCACAAATAAAGTGAAAAGTGTCAATTGCGGCATTAAACTTAGATCTGCTAATGGTGCATCGAATTATGTATTTTTACAGTGTTTCGCATTATACCTAATCATACACGACTCTGTTGAGCTTATGAATGCAATGACCAATCAGAGGCTTTCAGATGAGTCATCGCTGAAATGCCGGAGTTGTGTTGCGTGCACCTGCTGACTGAATTCTAACCTCTCGTGAATTCTCTCATCATAAACAACAAAGTGGAAATGTACGTATGATGTAAGCAATTCATTTGACATTGTAGGTAGCTTTATTGAAAGGGGGATTTTTTTGAGCATGCTTAAACTCACGTTAGACCAGGCATCCTCAAATATGGACCATTCCTGCAGAGTTTAGCTCTAGCCCTAATCAAACATACATGATAATGCTAATCAGAGTATTCAAGATCATTAGAAAATCACAGGTAGGTGAGTTTGATCAGGGTTGGAGCCAAACTCAATTTGAGGAACCCTGCGCTAGACTGAAGTCAGTAATGTTCTTTGACAATGTAAATATTCTTAGCTTGATTTTTGTATATAATTTATGTGCTGTTTTAATAATTGACATGAAAGCATTATAATTAGAAACTTAAAATGTTTTTATTAAATTATGATCACGTTATATACAAGTTCAGTCTTTAAAAAAATGTTTGTGATAGGACACCCATATCTGGAAGCCTTTTTCTACCACTGAATAAAAAAAAAAGGTAATTGGACTTTTATTTCACAATTCTGACTTTTTTCTTGCAATTGCAAGTTGTATTTGGAGTTATAAACTCGCAATCAAAGTTTTTTTCTCCTCAGAATAGGACTTGCTTAAATGATGGGTTATGATGTGCGCATTAATAGATTACACTGGGCAAAGTTGAGCCTTATACCTTGAAGTTGGTTCATCCTCCGCCTATGGGTTTAGCTCCCGCGTACCTAACTAGTCCTAAGGTCGCAAAACTCTGGACTCTTGGTAGTACCTAGGATAGCAAAGTCCACTAAAGAAGGTAGAACTTGTTCATATTTGGCTCCCAAACTCTGGAATAGCCTTCCTGATAACGTTCGGGGTTCAGACACACTCTCTCTATTTAAATCTAGATTAAAGACACATCTCTTTAGCCAAGCATTCATATAATGCATCTCACAATCTTGTACTGCTGGTACATCTGATCAAATGCACATTTTCATTCTTTTGATTGGGTTAAACACAATTTTTTGCTTGGTTGGAACAGCAGCTACGCTGATTTCTCTCTATTACCTTCTCTATTTCTGCTACGGGATTGGCATCCCTAATTCATCTATTATGCATATATCCAGCTACACAACTGTACTTCAACTGGCAACTTCATTGCCTTGTTTTGTGCTTCATAATTGTTCTGTAAAGGGTACACTGAGAGTGAGATGCATAATGTTATACGGTCCTATGAGGAGGTGACCGGGTTATCATGACGTCAGTTCCGGAGTAAAGAGTCAACAGAAGGCATTACATGTGTCCGTCTCGTTATTATAGCATAGTGTATGCAACAATAATAGCCACACTTTCTCAGTCTGAGACAGGTCAGGACTGCAGGCAGTCTACATGTCTTTCTGCATTAATGGTGCCCTCACAGGGTTATCCAGAGTTAACCATGTCATGGGCACTGACACACTCCCATAACATGACATGTGCCAGCTTTTGGATCTGACGCTGAATATAGCTTGGATGGTTTTCTTTCTCTTTGGACCGGAGAACACGATGGCTGTTTTGTCCAAAAACGATTCAAAATTGTGTCTTGTCGAATGAAAACAGGGTCAACAGTGTAATTATAGATTTAACTACAGCAATTAATTACAGGAATGTATTTTTAAGTGAAAGTACAATGTAAAAACATGCATACAATTACACTCTATGAGTACAAACAAGTACACTATACCAAATTATTAATTTAAATGTAAGTACATACCGGTTAGAGACTATTAAATATAACAGTAATGCAAAAACAATCTCTCAGGAGATTGTTTCATCACGAGCACAGATCAGGCAACACTGTGTGATAAATAGCAGAAGTAGGAATTAAAAAAGCAGCAGAAAGCTGTTCACTCCCCCACAGGAAACTACAATAATGAGTCAGTGTGAACTGACAGAAACAGAAAGCACTACGCCTGAGATACGAGAACAAGAATATTAAAACAAAATAATCAAAACTGTTTCAA
>CM049831.1:4187666-4215166 GCA_027422435.1 Schizopygopsis pylzovi | reverse complement strand
CATCCAAACAACACCGGAGCAGGGAAGACCAGAATGACTCCTAAGTGATTGATGTCAGGAGAGATGAGGTCGAGGACTCAAGTGCAGAGGAAATCATGTTTTAATATAATAAAATGAAACAAAAGAGCAACAAAAACCACCCCGAGGGGGAAAAAAAACAAGCAGGCAGGCAGGCAGGCAGAAGACTGGAGCACAGACAAACATTAAACACTCACACAACGTAAGACAACGGATCAGCCCAGGACTGCAGACACAAGGAGACTATATAGGGAGACAAACGAGGATAACGAGGGAGACACAGCTGGAGCCACTGAAACAATGATTAAGTAACAAGATGGGAGGGGACATACAATCGACATGGGAGCACATGGCACCAACAAACAACAAGCCTAGGCACACCAGCAGGACCGTGACAATTGAGGTGTTATGTTGTTGGGTGTAATAATGAACATAGTAGTCGTCATTTACTCCCGATATTTGAACCACTGAAGATGCAGTAGATTACCTTTGTTTTTGAAAGGAATGCACTCTCGATCTACCTAAATTAGTTTATGTTCGTACAAATCATTCGTGATCCAGCTTCACCTCCAGAAGAAGAGAGTATAAGGTTATTTTATGAATCTTTCCTAATAACGTTCTGCTTAGCAAGTTCCATGGCTCAAGTAAATGGTCTCGTGAGAATAGCTCGTCACTCCACGGAAGAAAGGGGCGGGGTGAGCCAAGCTCATTAACATTTAAAGGAACATGCGCTAAAACCGGTTGCTGAAAAGAGAGCTGATTTTGACAAGGTATAAAATGTGTTTTTTTACACTACCACTGATAGATTTTTACCAAAGTATGTTATAGACTTTTCATTAAGACCCTAAGGAATATCAACTTATGAAAAATGAGCATCCGATGACCCCTTTAAAGTCCCCTGGCAGTATAACATTTGACAAAAAAGTGGCTAGATGGGTGGGCAGAGCAGCAAAATCAGTTATGAAGTTATGTTTTGGTTTATGGGGGCAGTAAACTGTTGCAGCAATGGTAAAAATGGCCCCATAAAGTTGACACACACATTGAATGAGTCGAAGGCAGGAGCGCACACCGGCGATCTTTTCCATTCCCGTGATAATTAATCACAAGAACTCTTCCGTGGCCAGAGCCACGAGGTTGACAGATGCAAACAAACCCAGGGGGAGTTGAATCATTGAGTAGGGAAATGCCATTGGGTTGTTGCCACGTTTCTGTCAAACAAAGAAAATCAAACTTGCGGTCAGGGGGGAGACCCTGGTTAAGATGTGCCTTGCTCGAAAGTAAGCAGATGTTTAGTAGACCGAAGTTTACAGAGGTATTGTCAAATTTGACGATAGTGTAAGTTGACCGGGCTAACAAGCTGTGATCAACAACCCGGCCGGTGTTATGCAGACAATACAACAATAAACAGTAAAAAGTGTTCACTCAACCAGAAACGTGATCTTAATGGTTACTAAGTGAATCATTTGGTAAATCTGTTGATTTCTATAGATATACATCAGATTTCTGTAAAGATGTGTGGTTTGCAGTTTCCAAAAATATTGAATTATTTTTACTGTATAAGCCATTTTAACTCAGAAAATACCTACAGTGTTTAAAGTGTGTGTGTGTGAGTAAGTGAGAGAGAGAGAGAGAGAGAGAGAGAGAGAGAGAGAGAGAGAGAGAGAGAGAGAGAGAGAGAGAGAGAGAGAGAGAGAGAGAGAGAGAGAGAGAGAGAAGAGAGAGAGAGAGAGAGAGAGAGAGAGAGAGAGAGAGAGAGAGAGAGAGAGAGAGAGAGAGAACAAGATGAAACAGTCAACATATGTGTTTGTCAGATCAGAGTTATGGTTAGGTTAGGGAGCGACACAGAAGCACCATTACAGGATTTTACAATAGATTCAAGATTCAACGTTTTTATTAGTCACATACACAATTACATGGACTATAACCAGTAGTGAAATGTAAGTCAAGTCTGCTCCATGGACAGTGCAATTATATGTAACACAAACACAAGAGAATAAACATAAACATAGGTATTAAAAAAAAATGAAGTACAAAATTACTTCACTGGATTACTGCAGACTTAATAAATAATAATATAAGCAGGAATGTGCAAGAAAAATGTGCAAACAGGTTGTACTGGTATTTATATAGCAGCAATGCAGATGGTGGAGAATAATGAATATCTTACTGATTATTAAGTGATTATTAAATGGAGTCATGTTGATGTTATGAGACTGAGTTTGAGTTTAGGAGCCTGATGGCCTGAGGGAAGAAGCTCCTCCTCAGTCTCGCAGTTTTTGCCATCATGCTCCTGAAGCGCTTGCCAGATAGCAGTAAAATGAAGAGATGGTTAGCAGGGTGATTAGATGTCCTGCAGAGAGGGAAGAGCAGACCCTGAGATGCGCTCAGCTAAGCTAAGAGCTAAGAGATACACTGAGTCAGTACACTTTCTATGGCCCCTGAATAGAAAGTTTTCAGGATTGCTGATGAGACCCTGAATTTCCTCAGCTGTCGCAGATGGTACAGTCTTTGCCTGGCTTTCTTGACCTGTGTTTGAATGTGTGCAGTCCAAGTCAGGTTCTCGGAGATGTTTACACCGAGGTACTTGAAGCTACTCACCCTCTCCACAGGGGTCCCACTGATCATAAGAGGAGTGTAGGGCCGCTGTTGTCTCTTCCTGAAGTCCACGATCAGCTCTTTAGTTTTGCTCACGTTCAGAGAGAGACAGTTCTCCAGGCACCATGATGTAAGTCTCTCTACCTCATCCAAGTATGCGGTCTCATCATTGCTGGAAATGAGGCCCAGAACCACAGTATCATCAGCAAATTTAACAATAGAAGTGGAGCTGTGAGAGGACACACAGTCATGTGTGTAGAGAGAGAGTAGAGCAGGGGACTCAGGACACAACCCTGTGGGGCTCCTACGTTCAGGGTGATGGAGTTGGAGGTGAACTGGCCGACTTTCACCACTTGAGGTCTGCCGGTGGGGAAGTCTTGAATCCAGTCTCAGAGTGAAGTGTTTAGGCCGAGGTCTGAGAGTTTGACAGTTAGCTTGATGGGGACTATAGTATTGAAAGCTGAGCTATAGTCAATAAATAGCAGCCTTACATAGTTCCCATTTTTGCTGTCAATGTGTGTAAGGGAAGAGTACAGGACCTGAGAGATGGTAGATCTATTTGGGCGATAGGCAAACTGAAGAGTGTCCAAAGTAGCAGGGGTGGAGGAGTAAATGTGGTTCTTTACAAGTCTCTCAAAAACCTTCATGACTACTATGTTCTGTCCACCCACGGTTTCTGATTTGAGAATGTCCTTATTGTTACCGTTTCAGTGGCTTGCTCGGTTAGCATGTTGACAAAGCTCAATGCTACTTCCCGTGAATTCGCTGACGTCAGATGAACTCGCCCGGAACATGTCCCAGTCGACGTCATCAAGAGCCGCCTGTAGCATAGCTTCAGAGTGGGAGGACCAGCGCGTCACTTCCCTCTCCACCGGCGGTTCCTGAACGATCCTTTGTTTATATTCCAGTGTGAAGAAAATGGCGGCATGGTCCGATTTGCCAAAAGCCGGTAGTGAGTGGGCTTTGCAGGCACTCTTAAACTGAGTGTAGCAATGATCCAGTGTATTCGGTCCTCTAGTTGAACAGGATACATGTTGATGAAAGTTCGGCATGACCTGCCTGAGGTTGGCTTTATTAAAGTCCCCCGTGATGATAGAGGCAGCGTCAGGATGTTTGTTAATGTATCCACTGAGCACATCGTGAAGCTTAAACAAAGCCAAGCTAGTGTCTGCCTGTGGTGGAATGTAAACGGCAGTAACAACGATTGATGAAAACTCCTGGGGCAGATAGAATGGACGGCAGATAATGGAGAGATGTTCCAGATGAGGCGAGCAGGAATGCGACAGAATGGAGATATTCCTGGGGTCACACCATTTCTTGTTGATCATGAAACACACTCCACCACCTTTGGTTTTACCGGCCTCGGCTGTTCTGTCCATCCGTAAAACAGAAAAGTTATCAGACAGCGTTACAGCTGTGTTCGGGACCGACGGCGTGAGCCATGTTTCAGACAAACAAAGGATGTTACAGTCCCTTATGTTCCACTGGAAACTTATCCTGGCTCTAAGATTGTCCATCTTATTCTCCAAGGATTGGACTTTAGCGAGCAGAATACTCGGTAGAGGAGGACTGTGAGCCCTTTCCCTCAGTCTGTTGCGAATCCCAGCACGTTTCCCGCTGTGTTTCTGGGTTATTCAAGGGGGCCATTGTTCTCCTCCACGTTGTATGTATGCATTACAGTATGGCATTTAACGCATGTATTTACCATGTAACCCTCCTCCACGTTACAGTATGGCATGTGAGGCTGTAAGCAGAAGTCTTAACATGGTAAATACTAGTGATGCACCGATCATGATTTTTCGTGGCCGATTCCGATACCGATTTTTTTCGAGCAAACTGGCCGATTCCGATTCCGATACCGATTTTTTTTCCCTTTAAGCAACCAAGAAGAAATAATGAAAGATTCTAACACAATAAAGTGGTTATATAGTGCATATAGATTTTATTTAACATGTATAATATTTAATTGTTTAAAAAAAAAATATATATATATATATATATATAAGAAAAAAGTTGCCCCCCAAATTCATGTCTGTGGTGTTTTAACAATGGATGTCACCCCTTTAAGAAAAGGGAGAATTATATTTGGACTACTTCCTGTGTGTAACGGTCACTGCAGGTGCTGGTTGATCTGAGGGGTGCATGGGGAGTACATTCTTTCTTATAAATTTTGAAGTTAGCTAAATCTCTGACAATTTCATGTGTTGTCATTAGTGTATGTGGGTGTTATGTTGATAACTTGCAGATCTGGCATATTTTGATAAAAAAATATATAAATACATACTTGTTGATATTTCCAAGATGTCCCCTGATCTTGAAATCATCATGATGGTAGCCTCCATTTTAGAAAAGTCTAAGCTGATTTGTATGTGGTGTTACTGTCTCTGGTGTTAATGTATTTTCTGGTAACACAGAGCCTTTAGTAACTTGCATTATAATCCATTTATTTTAATGGATATAGCATATTAAACTAATTTTAAACGCCTATCAATATATTTTATTAGAAAAAACAAACAAGCATCTTTACAAGTTCTGCCTCTCATTTGCCACCCCAGTTGAAGATGGACCAAGATGGTTTTTAAATTGGGTTGAAACTACATAAAACTGGCCTTAAATGAAAACATTAACAGTAACCATGTGAAATTAAAGGCAACATTTGCATAGTTACAATCTAAACAACACAACCAACACACATTCAACAGTCCAAACAAAGATGTTACTTAATCAACATTTGTTGTCATTTTTAAAATTGGTGTAAAAGAAAAAAGGTATTTACCAGTGAAACTAAATAAAACCAAAGTAGGCTATATAAATAAATTATTCCAAAATGTTAAATCAAATAATGTTTAGTGCAACGAGCAAAAACAAAGATGCTACAGCTCGTGCTTGTTAAATCGAATTAAGTCAATGTAATTTTAAGGTAAAATAAAAATAATAATCTTGTACAGAACTGACGTTTATACGTTTGAACGTTTTATTCTTTACAAAAAGTAGCATTTCAGCTTTGTCGCAAGTTGGTCTGTTTCTTTTCTCATCCAACACGTGAGAAGCTGCGCTGAACAACTGTCCACGGTCTATTCTTGTGCAGGGCGTGGACAGATACGCTCGCGAAAATTCTAGTGATGGGAAGTTCGGATCATTTTACCGACTCGGACCTTTGAGTCTCGTTCAAGATGAACGAACGACTCGAAAAACCCGAAGACTCAAAAAGTGAACTAATCAATTATCTTTCCGGCGCATACTGCATTAGTCACGCGATGAACGAACGACTCGAAAAACCCGAAGACTCGAAACAGGTGAACTAATTCCAGTACAGAACCTTTAGGATGGTGCGCATGCGCGACTGAACGAATCACTCCCCGAAATGACTCGTTCTTCTCGAGTCTCATTAAAGATTCATTCAAAATGAATGAATCGTTCAAGACCGACCCATCACTAGCAACTTCAGCTAGAGCAGCAAAGGAAAGCGGCTCTTATTTGTGTGCCAGTAATGTTACACCAACGGCTGTTCGCTTCATTGTATCTGTTTTTCTGTGTTTGTTGTGCTCCTGCCGAATGTCTTCCACACAAATGACATGTTCGCACTTTCGGAAAAATCGGCCGAATAAAAGACAAAAACCGGCCGGTTGCCGATCGCGCATTATAAGCAAAAACCGGCCGGTTCCGATCTTTGGCCGGTCAACCGGTGCATCCCTAGTAAATACTGCCACATTATTGTAAGTCACCCTTCATCTGTAATAGTTAAATACTGTATAAATTCGGTCATATGGTACAGTAAGAACATTTAGGCCCAGTTTAACATGCAGGGCTTAGCTTAAGCCAGGACTTAGTTAAATTAAAAGACAGAACAATGCCAATTATTTATTTTAAGATATGTCAGAGCAAGATATTTTTATTTGAGACAGCTCAAACATGCATTTTAGTCTGGAATTAACCTTAAGCCTTGTCTGTTCAGCAGGAACTGAACCCACAACTGCTGTGTGTGTGTGTGTGTGTGTGTGTATTCACAATACTCTCTGCTGTGAGTGTGTGTATTCACTATACTCTCTGCTGGGTGTGTGTGTGTGTGTGTGTGTGTTCACAATACTCTCTGCTGTGAGTGTGTGTGTGTATTCACTATACTCTCTGCTGTGTTTGTTCACAATACCCTCTGCTGTGTGTGTGTGTTCCCTATACTCTCTGCTATGTGTGTGTGTGTGTGTTCCCTATACCCTCTGCTGTGTGTGTTCACTATACTCACTGCTGTGTGTGTGTGTTTGTTCACTATACTCACTGCTGTGTGTGTGTGTGTGTGTGTGTTCCCTATACCCTCTGCTGTGTGTGTGTGTGTGTGTGATCACTAGACTCACTGCTGTGTGTGTGTGTTCACTATACTCACTGTTGTGTGTTTGTGTTCACTATAAACACTGCTGTGTGTGTGTGTGTGATCACTAGACTCATTGCTGTGTGTTTGTGTTCACTATAAACACTGCTGTGTGTGTGTGTGTGATCACTAGACTCATTGCTGTGTGTTTGTGTTCACTATAAACACTGCTGTGTGTGTGTTCACTATACTCACTGCTGTGTGTGTGTGTGTTCACTATACTCACTGTTGTGTGTTTGTGTTCACTATAAACATTGCTGTGTGTGTGTGTGTCTGTGTTCATGATGCAAAGCTCACAATCCGAGTATGGGACACTGTACCATGCCGCGTCACTTTCACTTCAGTTTTTATAACACACTGGATTGATACTATTACAAACTGAATGGATTTTATGTCAGTTACATAAGTTAGGTAATGTAAGTGTGTGGAAACTGTAGCCTACACAAACAATGATTATGTGGACTGAACATATACTTATCTGTAATGAAAGCACGAGATTAGGTTTTAAAACATTGACTAGCAGAATTACTACTGTGAGCCGTTTGGCATTTTGAAAATGTAATGTATCCAATCTCTAATTGGAAAACTGCACCAAAATGAAAAAAAAAAATACTAATAGTCTCAAAATATGATTGGCTTAAAATAGTAAGGACTTGTAAAATACGTGATTGAATGCAGGCGTGTCACCTGCTGCATAAATGCACACATTAGAACATTTGTATTCAAAGTACTGAAAGCCGTGGTAAGAAAGTCTCAACATCCAAATAAATAAAAAAGGATGTACTCAGGAAAGACATCGATAAATACATGTCACCTGATCCACAAATGTGCATGCATAAATTATGATACACACATACAAATTAAAATATTTAAATTTACAAACATGTCTCCATGTGTACAATTCTACTCACCTACTCTATTCATAGATTAAGGATATGTGACCTTGTGTGATAAGATGCATTTGCAACATTTGTTTATGGATGCATACGGCTAACAAGCCTCACTGAGAATATGTGTCATTCAGTAATTTAATGTAATTTCATCCCATATTTTCCTTATTCTGTTTGATTGTGTCTAACTAGAGCATCTCTGCTGTCTTTCAGAACTGGAAACGCTGAAACTACAACTCTCGAGTACGTATGTAACAATGTCAGGAGCCTATTTCTGGGATTTTCTCAAGGATCTTTCAAATAACCCGATTTTGAGTAGCTATTTTTGCGTTTCCAAAAAACGCTGAGAAGGGACAACACGTGCCATCCCAAAACTACAGTGCTATGCCAAGCTGAGCCTTTGCGGAGTTAGGACTCTCTGACTCGAGTTAACGAGAGGAAGATGAATGCTTGCAGTAACGCTACGGAGCACCAAGACACAACAATTAAAGAATATCAGCATCACATCTACGCCATCTTCTACACAGTGATTCTCGTTCCTGGACTGATCGGCAATGTCCTCGCGCTCTGGGTATTTTACGCCTACATAAAGGAGACAAAGAAGGCTGTGATTTTCATGATCAACCTGGCCATCGCTGATCTGCTGCAGGTGCTGTCACTACCTCTGCGCATTTACTACTATTTGAACAACTCCTGGCCTTTCGGCGATGCCGCCTGCCTGCTCTGTTTCTATCTGAAATACGTCAATATGTACGCCAGCATCTACTTCTTGGCTTGTATCAGTTTGAGACGCTGTCGACTCATTATCCAGCCGCTGCGCTGCGGCGCAACAAAGAGACGGAGGGAGCGCGGCTTGTGTATAATCGGGTGGTTCATCGTGTGTCTGGGATGCCTTCCCTTTCCTCTTCTGCGAAAAACCAAATATAAACACTGCTTCACCGAGCTACCCATGATACAACTCAGCAAGGTGCTAGGAGTGTCCCTGGTGACATTCGCGGAGATGGTGGGTTTTCTCCTGCCGCTGGGTATCGTGGTCACCTGCGCGTGGCTGACTGCGGCGAGTCTGCGGCAGAATACCTGTGTGCTGCAGGACACCGGCGAGAAGCACAAGGCGCTTAAGATGGTGCTGAGCTGTGCTACAGTGTTCCTGGTGTGTTTCGTGCCCTATCACATCACTTTCCCTTTAGACTTCTTGGCCAAATCAAACTGCAACGTTAGCTCTGCTTTTAAGAACGCCGTGCTCCTCGTTCATCCGGTCACCTTGTGTCTGGCGAGTCTGAACTGCTGTCTGGACCCGGTCATGTACTATTTCACTACCGATGAGTTCAAGCGGCGTCTGTCCAGGCCAGACGTTCAGGAAAGCTTGCCGCTACAGCACAGAACTACTTTCTCCACAAATACCACAGAGAGATGAAGCACAGCGACGTTGCTTTAAGCCACGCAAAAGAGCTTTCTTTGTGTACAATTGATATACGCCGAACATTTTTCTTGAGCTATTTATGAGATTCTGCTCTTGAAGATCCAGGAATGGGCAAAAAGGCTTTTATTTACCCCAAAAACAGGTTTATCGTGAAATATTATATTTCTAATTTTCTACTTGAATGTATATATTAAGCTGTAATTTATTGCTGTGAACAAAGCTGAATTTTCAGCATCGTTACTCCAGTCTTCATGATCTTCAGAAATCATAATAATATCTCATTGCTCAAGAAATATTTCTGAATATGACCACGGCTTTGTGTTTTTTATTTGTAATTTTTTTTTGTGAAAATCAAGTGTGCAGCATGCTAGGGATGGGCGAATCAATCCTGAATTATCAATATATCGATACTGATGCCAGTTTTGAAAATATCGATACTTAGGTATTTTTTATTTACCAGTGATTTTGTTTATTTAACACAAAAAAGGTGCACAATATGCACTGAATTGTACGAATAACCTAAGTTTTTAAGCAGATAATTGTGTAGGATAGAACAATTTTCCTGCTCATCTGAACACATGTAAATGTTACAAGACCGAACCAATCAATCACAGAGAGCGTTCACTCATTTAAACAGGGCCGCATTCCCAAAACATCATCATAAAGCATTGATGCTATTGGGATCGGCAGCCATCAGAGGACAGAACAACACATTTGAGTTATTTTACCATAAACTAATTTAAATTGTAGCCTAGTTTGTGCGGTTACATTGACCGTTAAAAGTTCATATTGATCATGTTTATTCTGTAATGTTAATATAAATCACACTGTTAGAATAAGGTTGCATTACTCGCCTTATGAAAATCAACCATGGTTTTATTAAAGTGACTGTAGTTCGACTATAATATTTGTAGATTGCCACCACTACAGTCAACATATTTTAACCATGTATAAATCAAAATATAACCTAAAAAGTTGCAATTAAGGTGTACTGAAATTAATACGCATTTCAAATATAAAGTTGAGTGGGTATAAATACTAATTTTACTCTTTAATCATTTTATACATTCATTTTAGTACTTTAATCATTTAATACATTACTTAATTTTATCAGTATCGATATCAACGATACTGGCCTTTAAAAGTATCGGTATCAAAATAAGTGGTGTGGCCCATCCCTAGCGCACACGTCCTGAAAAGTGAAGTCAAGACATATTGACCCCCGTCTGGTGGCTGATCGCAGTACAGACCATAAACACCACCCTCGCCCTGTAAACGAATGGCACCTGAGCCAAACTAAAACATCTAATTACACTTTAAAGAAGATTGTTTACATCGTTGTAGGTAGTTCTTGTTATGCTAATGTGTGTTCAAGCATTCATTTTCTAATACGTTTACCACAAGACAGGGTGTGGTGTCGTGATTGTGAGTGTGTGATTGGTGGGAGTGGATACTGTGGCTCGGGTTACACCATTATCTCATGTTTTGGCTTTACTTTTCTATAATGGAAGGAATTTTTTGTCTATAGTCGAAACTGTGATACATTTTTCAAGCACTATTTGATGAATACATTTCAAAAGAACAGCACTTATTTTATGGATTTGTGTGTGTGTGTGTCTGTGTGTGTTTGTAACAAAGTCTTTATTATTACTTTTGATGTGTTTAATGCAATAAAATATTATTTTGTTAAAAACAAATGCAAAAATATATTTCCTAAGGCATGCGGTTTTCTCTTCCAAATGGACTTCAACACAATTGCATACATCCATACAGCTTGCTCCAGGCTGAATCAGCCAAGTACAGTACTGGGAAATATTTTGCATATTATACAGCTGTTAGTTTCAGTCCTCGATTCTGAGGCCAAGCTTTTGTGTGTTCAGGATTCTGCGTTAGAAATGAAGATGCAGTAGGCATGAGCTGTAACACTGGTGAAATACAGCTTATTCAAGTGTGTATTAGTATACTTCTTTTAAACTAAAAATAGGAATGTATACGTTTAGTTTACTTTGTATGTACTTCTCAGAAATATACTTAAAATGTCATTTAAGTATACTTGACTTATACAAGCTAGTTGCAGCACAAGATAAAAACATTGATGTAAACTAGTTGTGTACTCAAAGTTTACTACTGTTATATTTAAAAGTACACTTTTATATACTAGAAAGTGGGCCAATTTAGTACCCAATGAGTATTGAAATAGTACACTTACAAGTATACTACTAGTACACTGATATTTGTATACTTACTACATAAAGTATACTTAAAATATACTTTACCTTTACTTAAGTATACTTAATAAATTAAACTTGAAGTATACTACTTTTTGGTAGGAAAGCATGACCTCTGTCAGTTAAGCTTCATTTGTAGCTTCATAGCTACACACGAGATTACCTAATTCCTACTTCCCTGTACAGCCAGGGTACAAACACACACTCTACTGTTTCCTTGTACAAATAAAACAAATGTTTTTTTTTCTGGTACATTGGCCGGTTTAGGCCCACGTTCTGTGGGGTGGTCAGTTCACAGCATATAGAAATTAATAGATAGAATAGAACAGAGATGGAATAAATGCGTTCACACTGCAATTACAATCACATAAATAATGCCATGACATAAAAAAAAAAAAAATGAATATGAAATTAATTGCATATTAAAGTAATCACAAATTAAGACAAAATTCAAAACTGAAAACTCAATTCGCCGACAATATTTCATTTGACTCTCCTTTTCTATGATGTTTGTTTATTTATTACTCTTTTTATTCCTGTGATGTTGGTCTCATTTGTATTAGTTGTTATTGTACAGCACATTGGTCAACCCTGTGTTGTTTTAATTTTGCTCTATAAAACAAACAAACAAACAAACAAATCATAAGCAGTGCCCTAACCCTAACTGTGGGGCCTGATTGTGAAGAGATTTAAAACAAACATTACAATTCTCTACGATTCTATAATTCACTGGCAGCCAATGAAGTAAGATTAAAACCAGTGTAATAGTCTCATATTTGCTCTTTCCAGTAAGAAGCCGAGGTGCTGCGGTCTGAACTAACTGCGAACAAGAAACACAGGACTGAGGAGCATCAGCATACAAAGAATTGCAGTAGTCTAACCAAGATATTACAAATGCGTGTAGCTGTGCCAAGCTTCTTTAAAGATAGAAATTACTTCACTTATGAAAGACGGATATGATGAAAACAGGACTTGATCACAGTAGTTAGTCAAGTCAGTCAGACATATTTATTAATAAAGCACATTTAAAAACAACAACTGTTAGCCAAAGTGCTGTACAAAGTTTAAGCAAATACCAAAACACAAGTAAACATACAACACACCGACAAACAGAACAATTATACCACTGCACCCACTTATGACCATATGCAACAGTAAATAAATAAGTTTTAAGATACATAAAATCAGCATATGTTGGTGCAGCTTTTATATAGGATGGCAAATTGTTCAAAAGCTGTGGAGCAGCCACTGAAAAGGCACGGTCTCCTTTCAATTTTAAGCGTGTGCTTGGAATTGCCAAATGAAGACTACTAGTTGATCAAAGTTCAATGGGGTCATTATGGTGGAATGAAAGCAGATCAGAAATATATGAAGGAGCCAGTCCATAGTCAGTCAGTTAAACGCCCACAGCTCAAAACCACTGGGTATATCCATACTCAGTTCTGACTGTGGCCTCTTGGTCTTCATAGAGACTTTTTACGAGGTTGATCAGATTGATTGGCACACCCATGTTCTTCCAAAGTTTTTGAAGATCAATGCAATCGAATGCTTCACTGTAGAGGTCTGCACGGGCTCAAAACTGAAGCCCGAACCCGGCCCGTACCCGAGATCGTCTGACCCGACCCGACCCGAGCAGCACAGTTAAATTTAAAGCCCGAACCCGACCCGAAATCCCCCCCCCCCCGCCCCACAGCGAATAACAAAAAAAAGGAAAAAGGTTGCATTTCACGATTGCATGCAAAGAAACGGATTAATCAAGGCTCTGCCATTTCACAAACATTTACCAGTTATGAAAGTTTGTGAACATCAGGCGCAGCGGTCGCATACATTCTGCCGAGTTTATGATTTTTTTATGGACAAGAAGATGATGACCGTGCAAATTATGGTCGTTTTTTATTTTTTGTCAGTTAAGGCTCGTTAGCATTCTGTCTACTTTAAATCAGACATAAGCTCTTAAATAAGATTGTATTTATTTGAATGAATTAATCATTTATTGAGAGAGAGAGAGAGAGAGAGAGAGAGAGAGAGAGAGAGAGAGAGAGAGAGAGAGCGAGAGCGAGACCGAGCGAGCGAGAGACCGAGGAAAGTTGCGCGTGCATGTGAACCTGCTTCTGCGCATGTCTCTCTATAAGCAATGAGGCTTAGTTACTTCAAAAACAGCGATTTTGCCGTCTCATTGCAGATAAATATAATGTTGTGACTTGCGAGTCAGTAGCCTGGCGAAGCTATTTTACTAATAAAAGTTTCCGTGCTGTTTGTGCGCGATCTCTGATATGTGTGTGCAATGTGTGTGCGTGCGTCTATGAAAGCAGCGAAGCCTCTGCATATAGTCTGCATATAGTTTTGGTTTAGCTACAAACCCGAACCCGACCCGAGCCCGAAGCTATCCATTAAACATTAACCCGAAACCCGACCCGAACCCGCGGGTCCCGAAATACTTTCGGGTTTCGGGTCGGGTTTCGGGTAGCAGACCTCTACTTCACTGTAGTCGACAAAGCAAAGTTATGGCGCTTTTCCACTGTGTGGTATGACTCGGTTCGGCACAGCTCGTTACTCGGTTTGCATTTCCACTGCAGTTTAGTACTGCTTTAGAGTGGGGGGGATTATTCACGTGTCGTTATTGCGCCGCCTCTACTGTCGTGACATCATCGTAAACGTGCCACAAACAAACACACAACAAAGGAGCATATCGACGGAATTGTGTTTTTCCTTCTCGGCATGTGGATGTTTTTAACAGCAATGGACAAGCCTATGAGAATGCTTGGGATTTACCCCCAGCAGCAGATCGTGAGGAGGAGGGCAGGGATGTTCGTGCAGGTGTGCTTTGTTACTTGAATAGTGAACTATTCATCTAGAATGCTCTGACTATTCATGTAGACTGTTCTGTGAATTATCAATAAAACTTTCAAAATGTACAATGTATCCCTTGTTCTTTTTTATTTATGTGTTGGTTTGTATCATCGTGGCATTAATCATTTGTCTTTTTCAAGAGGTTCGTTACGTGCTCATACAATAATACATATTTAATATAGTCTGGGGGTACACTTATTCGATCAGATTGTTTTTAATTGAAGCAAAACACAGATACAAAGGTAAAAATATAAACAGAAAACATACTCTAAAAATATACAAAGTGCAAAAAGTATATACATAAGGCTTTAAGCTCTCGCTGGATCCACTCCTCGGCTATCAACGAGAGGAACGTCTGTACTTCCTCAACAGACAACGAAACGGCTATTTTTTGTTTGATACAAAAAGGTGCGTTTGTTTAAACAGAAGTTGCGTCCGATCCTTCGCTGGCGGTGCTGGTTTAAATCTAGCGGGTCTCTGGGTCTCGTGTCGCAAGTTCAGTGACGCAGTAATGACGATGTTCTCCGGCCAATCAGTGATCAGTAGAGTTTACACATCATGTTTTGGTAACGGTACGGATCGCTTGGAACCTCGGCCGAGTTGGTACTAAAAAAGTACCAGGTACAGTACCCAGTGGAAAACCCCCCAAAAGTGAACCGTACTGAACCGTACCGTGCCGTACCATGCAGTGGAAAAGCGCCATTAGAGGCCTTTCCGGTACTCCTTTTTCTATAATCTATCTGATATCAGCTATAATGTCCCTAGTCCCTCTGCCTTTCCTGAAGCCAGCTTGCTCTTCAAGTAGTTCTTTTTCTATGAAAAAAAGTAAAAGTGATGTGACGTGGCCAAGTATGGTGACCCATACTCAGAATGTGTGCTCTTCATTTAACCCATCCAAGGGCACACACACAGCAGTGAACACACACACTGACGCGGCGAGCAGTTGGGGGTTTGGTGCCTTGCTCAAGGGCACTGCAGTCGTGGTATTGAAGGTGGAAGAGAGCGCGGTCCATTCACTCCCACCCCACCTACAATTCCTTCCGGACTTGAGACTCAAACTCACAACCTTTGGGTTACAAAACAATGAATGGGTTACCCCATACAAAACTAGTGAACAAGATGATGAGTAATTGTCAGTCTCTACCAAAAAGGTTTCATCCTTTTCAAGGAGAAAAAACTATTTAAAACATGACCTTGAATCCCAATTTGCTGTAAACAATTTAAAAGACTGCCATGATCGATTGTGTCAAATGCCACACTACGATGGAGGAAAATTAAAACAGCACAATTGTCGTAAAGATGATGATGATGATGGATACATTATTGATCCCCGAGGGGAGATTCAGTATTCAGTAGCAACATTAAAACAGACAACAAAGCATGCATAACAAGTATAAACAGTGTACAAAATAAAAAAACAAGAGTACATGTACAGAATAAACATAGGTACATGAATGGAAATACTAGCGTTAGATGCTGGGTTCCAGAATCAAATATGCAAATATACAGAGGTGTTTATGATGTGCAAATATGTACTACAATGCACTATAGAGATAGGAGTCAAAGTCCAGGTATTTAACATTTGTAAAACATTTATTAAAATACTGTAAAGATGATATGAGTCCAGTAGATACAAATATATAGATGGCATGGGACATAAAAAACAGCGGTGCTCTCCAATTCTGTGTCCATCAATCTAGAAAATCCATTAGCAACAGTCTAGTTCAAATCCTGCTCACAGGGAAGAGTTGAAGAGCCTCCTGAGGGACAAACGACTCCCTCAGTCTATCTGTAGAGCAGGCCAGGGACAACAGCCTGCCACGGAAGGAGATCCTCTGCCTGGAGATGGTTTGGTGCAGAGGGTGGTGGACATTGTCCAGGATGGACAGCCTAATGCTTTCTTTCAGATGAGACATTAAATGAGGTCCTGAGTCTCTGTGGTCATTAAAAATCCCATGGCACTTCTTGTAAAGAGTAGGGGTGTAACCCTGGTGTCCTGGCTCTCGTCAATCATGGCCTCTTTATAATCCCCATACACTTGATTGGCTCTATGACTCTCTCTCCTCTCCACCTGTGGCTCAGTGGTAGAGCATTGCATTAGCAGCGCAAAGGTCGTGGGTTCAATTCCCAGGGAACACACATACTGACAATAAATGTATAACCTGAATGCACTGTAAGTTGCTTCGGATAAAAGCGTCTGCTAAATGCATACATGTAAATGTAGCTGGTGTGGTGAGCGCACTCGCGCCGTTGTTCTGTCGCAGGACAACTTCCTTTCTGCTTTTCTCCATTTCTGTCTAATAGCCCAGTTTCATCATTAAGCCAAGGATGTACACAACTTCTAGGTTTATTCAATTTAAAAGGTGCAACAGCATCCAGTATATTTACACATACCCCATTAAACATATTCACTAACTCATCAGGATTTGCTCCGAGACAGTGAGACTCTATTTCAAGAGTTTTAGGGGAATTAATATAAGCATCTACACATTTTTCAGATGTGAAGGGGTTGAAAAAGCGAGCATACCGGCCTACCGAGGCACGGTGTGGTACCGAACTAGAAACAGCTATGTTAGAAATAATAAGCTTATGATCAGACAGAAAAAAGTATTTCCACTGGTTTCACAGACGAGGCTTAAGCCTAGTCTAGACTAAAATGTAAGTCTGAGCGGTTTCAACTGAAAGAAACTTGCACTGATTGATCTTAAATTATATCAATGCCTTTGTTTTGTCTCAAGATGCACGCCAGTATTGTTTTTTTTTAAGGCACATTTATAATAAATACTTAATTGAACTATGGCCTAATCCTGGTTTAGTCTAAGCCGTCTGTGAAACCAGGCCATAGATACCTACATCATGGACTAAAAGACCGCAAGATAAAATCAGATCAAGTGTGTGCCCTTGGTTATGAGTAGCACCAACAACAGATTGCGTAAGATTGAAGGTATCAACAGTTTGCATAAACTCTTTAATCATAGGCTTCGAAGGACAACAAACGAATGTTAAAATCGCCTAATATCAAGAGTCCATCTGCATTTGGCACAACACTTGAGACACTTTCAACACTTTAAAGAACTCACTTATAAAATCCTTGTTGTACTTTATAATGTAACTTTATTAATCTTTAGAACAAACTTCAGAATATGGACCAAGTTCACCGGCATTTGATGATATTCACAATCCGGTAAGCGACATAATTCCAATGGCAACATAGACAGGAACAGGGGATCAGGAATCTTGTACCCTCTGTGATTTGAATCAGAAACCGTTCATAGATTTACAAGAAACAATCAATCATGGTGACTTTTGTTGTGCAGACATGCACACAAGCAAGACAAATATAATGCGTAAAGAGAACACAGACCGCAGGCGCTTGCTTGCCAAACACCACACTGGCGCCATCTTGCCTGTACGACTACTGGCTACTTTTAAATCTGCTTATCAAATTTGAGGTTATTTTCAAACCAAACACCCAAGACACATGTGGTACTGTGTGGTGACAGAGTTGTAGTTTCGAAATCGTGTACACATTGTTCAGTGGAACCAAACACAATGAATTCATCTTTATTCTCACTGAGGCACAACAAAATGTGTTGCAAGAAAGTTTTAGTTCCTCCAAAAAAATCCAATATAGGCTTAATGCCATGCTTATTACCATGCTAAGGAATATAAATGTGGGTTTTTCTACAGGCTTCAGGTCAGAGGACTGGGATGGCCAGCAGAAGCTTGGTTTTGTGTTGTTTTTGAGGTTTGTGTTTGGATTATTGTCCGGTTGAAGATCCAAACATGGCCCATTATAAGATTTCTAACAGAGTCAGTCACTTATTGATTTTTCATCTGCTGGTATTTGATATAATCCACGATGCCGTGTGTCTAAACGAGATGTCCAACAGAAATATAGACTCACAACATAAAAAATACAGCAGTATATTTAATTGTACATGTAATGAGAAAATGCTATTTATCAGTTGACTGAAAACTGTACAGAAGAATAATAATAACTAGAATTTTCTGAATAAAATGTGCAATACTCGGCACTAGGGAGCTGCTATACGACACGCTTGTGTGAGATTTATTGACTATATTATATTATAAATATAAAAAAGTGAGCGTGGCAGGACACAAGGGGAGCAAACACAGCAAAGGCTGCTACTGAAGCGATTTTATTGATCAAAGTTTTATCATTAAGGCTGTTTGTTTCAACACGCCGATTCCTCATATGGTTGTTTTTAAGCGATTCTTCGTGTGACTGCTGCAGTGACTCTAACGAACACCGACACCCACAGCTTTCTCACCTCACAGATGTGACTCGATCACACACGGAGCGATCATGAGAAACTAGCATCTACCACAAACCCTCTGTACGGCAGCATGCCTGTATAACACAGCTGTGCAAAACCACAGCACATCTTGAGAAACCAGAAGACGACAGACTTTCATTGTTACAAAAATGTGTTGACAAACAAGATTCAGTTTTACACAATCAAGCTTGGCTGGCCAAGTACAAAATCAACTAAGTACATTAAGTTACCAAAATATTAGTAAATCAAATAAAATATTCGGTTTCTTGTCTTGCATTAGTATCCATCAGTCTTGTATGTTGAGAACGCTCCTCTTCTCGATATCATTCATTTCCTTTAAAATGAGAGAAACATTGTAACGGAGTTCCTGGAACTTGACGACTGGAACCTAGAAGAGAGAAGAGAAGTGATGCTCGCAGCAGAACTGCACCAGCGCTCAGGCCAGAGTAAACGGATGGACTGCATAGTTTAGCCCAACTCATATTTCCCTGCAAACCACTTGATGTGTGTCTAATACAGTAAGAGCCATATTTGGACACTTACAATACTTGATTATGTATTTTTTGCAAGAAACCAAAAACAACAAACAAATTCAAGCTATAAACTAAGTGTTATTAATCATAAAATGATACAAAGTTTAAAGAAAATATTTGTATGAAGTATTTTACTGTAGCTTTTAAATTATATAAACTCGATCGAGGCTCTCGATACATCAGTAAACACCAGATAAACGAAGAGAGCTAAATGATTACTACATACTCTGAAATCTACTCTAATGGAGAAAGATTACCTCAAAGCGATGCAAGTGTCCGTCAGACAGCTTCATCTGCATGAGAATGGAGGGCTGCAACGCTCGAGACAGCGAGCTAAGATCACACAATCATTCATACATTAAATATAGACGCTGCATCAAACACCTATGACCATGCTCACTAGCGGTGTACCGATTCAGTGATGTATCGATACGATGTTGCTAGCATGATTAGCATGTTGTTAGCATTGTACTAATATGATTAGCATGTTACTAAGATATTGCTAGCATGACTAGCAAGTGACTAACATGTCTCTAGCATTTTTCTAAAATGATTAGCATGTTTCTAGCGTGATTAGCAAGTGACTAGCATGTTTCTAACATTAGATTAGCATGTTTAACATGTGACTACCATGCTGCTAGCATGATTAGCGAGTAACTAGCATGTTTCTAATAGGGCTGTGCGATTAATCGAAATAAAATCGTGATTTGAGCTTGCGCGATTTCTAAATCGCTTTATAGCACGATTTTTTCAACGCCCCCCGCCCCAACCTCCCGCAGTATGCTATCCGAACCAATCAGAACAGTGCCTAAATTGAGCGCGAGAGCAGAACAGACCAGGCATACAGACATATTGTATGCTAAAGAAACAGGGAAGATGAGTTCAGAACAGGATAAGGACTTGGTGGCCCAAAAAAAATGCATGTTGCATGCAGAGCACGCGGAGTGGGGAGTGTAGGGATCACATTTTCTTCAGAGCGAGAGCGTCTTTCTGAAGAAGATCCCGCTCCGCTCGCTCAATACGCTCAGCGCCACTCGCTCGGCACAAAACGCCCGTTTGGTAATTTGTTAATTCCAGAATCTGTGGAATAGGCTAAGCAATTTTTGTCTAAGCTAATGTTTCTAAAAGCAAATTCTAAAATCCTGTGAAGATTTACACGTTTTAATGGACCGCATTTCCCCGCAGTTTTGGTCTATTTTAATTTTAGAAAGTGTTTCTTTTATTTACCCCACGAAATAATTATTTGTCAAGTGCATTTCATCTTGTGTGTGCTTTCATGGGCCTGATAAGTATTTTGTGAAATTCTATATCTGCATTTCATCTTGTGTGCGTGTTTTGAATATGAAGCGTTGTTTTATTGGAAAAGTATACTTTTTCAGTTATTTATTTTTTTACGAAAATGTTTCAAGTGGCTTCAAAACAAGACACGTTTTTAAATTAAGATTTTAAATTTTATACATTTAAATTAGGGATGTTCATTTCGGTTATTTTTCCTAACCGTTAACCGACAAGAATATTTTAAATTAGAACTGAATTAAATTAAAAAGAATAAGTGTCTGTGACCTGTAAACAATACTAACATCTGTTTTTCGGGGATTAATTTCACATGCGCAAAAAGCAGCAAACAACAGAACGAGGATTCACCTGATCATATCATATCACATCACGCACCTGCAGCACTTCTGGCAGAGAAAAACTTAATTCACCTAGATGCTGGGTTCAGCCTTTTGGGTCATTTTTTTGGGTTATTTGTTCAGTGTTTGTGTAGTTTGTGTACATTTTATTTTATTTATAAAATTGTTTCTGTGCAGTAGCCTATATCATTCAAATTTATGCAGAGCAACATTCGCGGTGTGAATCACTAAACGAACATCGCTCGCGTCTGTCTTATTGCCTGATGAAGAGTCTGATGCTTTGCATAAAATAAGCTAATATATTTATAAAGATACAGAACACAAATACTTTAGATGTTAAAACATGTCCTCAGAGCTGTTGACTGTTTGTTGTTGAGCAGGTTATGAAGGCAATCGCAGTTCATTTCGTCCATGAGTGAAGCGCAGGGCGGCTGTCTTATCCGTGATCAGTCCCCGCCGAACACGACTCCAGCTCGGCGTGAGAGCCAGCGCCGTTACGGTGGAAGCACAGTTACAGAGTGGTCGATTTACTCGTGAATTACATCGGTTTAATGTTTCATCTTTACTTATAATGTTTGTTAAACAAGATTAAATAGGCAATGTGTAGGCTTATAGCTTATAAAAACAAGCAAATGAGAAATAAAGGAAGTTATCACGTCTGGAGTATTTTACAGATGTTTAGAGGATTTAAGTTAATCTGTAAATATTATTTCATGCATAAAGTAAAAAAAAGCTAATATTATAATAGAAACGAATAAATCCATTAGCTGAGTTAAATCATCCATTAATGATGGGTTAAATAAACAATCATATTTACTGGGTAAAATTAACCCCAAATGCACTCTTTTACCCAGCCCAAATTGGGTTGTTTTGAACCCAGTGTTTTTTAGAGTATGCAGAGTTTGTTCATTATTCTTCTCGTTTGGCTCTCAATGGAGGCAGTCGCATTTCTTCACTCCCCGTCCTCCCTTTTTTTTCCCTGCTTGCTTCTTTTGTCTCGTCTCATCTATTGAGAGACTCTCTCTGCACGGCTCTCCAAACTAGAAGATTATGGATTTGATCAATTGGTCTCTTAGTGCAATTGACACCATCTTCTCAACAAGAAGTCTGGGTTCTGGGGAACCTGTTTGTCCTGACGGGACGTTCGCAGCCGGCTATACGAGGGATGTGTGGGAGAGGTGGCAAATCGTATGTCTGGCGGCTCTTTCCGTGGAGGACATTGAAGATATCTACCTATTCGGTACCATGATAACAGGTATTTTGCTGATTGGATTAGGCTTTGCCCTGGGTTATCGAAAAATTCAGAAGACGGGAACAGCTGTCCAAAGTCTCACAAGGCTGCCCGTTTTGGTTGAAGCTGTGGGAAGAGCGGTCAGCATTGAGACTGAGACTATTAACCGGAATATGGATTCCATCACGATGATGCTCACGGCTTTGCAAGTGAAAATTGATTCTTTCGGGGACCAGAATGGACAGAGAGAACAGCTGTGAAGGTATGCAGCTGTTCGCCCCAAAGACAAAACAAATCAATCTTATCTTTTCTGGCTCCCCCGTACCAGCCAGCCTTGGCCAAGGCCATGCTGGATAACTACCCTGGGAAGAGCGCTGCAGTGAGACTCTCTGGCTCCCTCCCCTTTCACAGACATTACTCCCCTCCCCCGATCAACTGCCCCCGACCGCTTCTTTCCGCCAGGCTTGTTAAGCGGGTCTGCGACCAGCGCCGTAACAAATGGCGCCGGACCGGATGGCTGCTTGCCAGAGCTGGATATGTTTCCCCCTGTTGCAAAGTAATGTGTTTATGGTATATGTGTTTTTGTGCTGAGGTGTTTTTTTTCTGTTCTCACACTGTACTCCTCAATGGAGCATAGTCTGGGGGTTAAAAAAAATTTTCTCCTCCCTTTCCTCATGTAATGCTGTAATTTTCTTCAATTCCCTGTCTTCCTGTCCTGTCTACCCCCTTGTATGTATGTTATGTATGGGCAGTAGTGTTGTCACGATACTGGAATTTCTAACTTCGATACGATACCTTGAAAAATATCGATATTCGATACCATTTTCGATACCAGGGAGAGAAAAAAACTGCCACAACATTAAGGGGGTCAATTATTATTATTTTTTTTTGATAAATATAACATGACAATGAGGTATATTTTACATGAACAAAAATGTCTTGAGGTAGTGCACTTGTTCAAGGTGTAGTGTCTAGTGTAGGTTGTGAGTGTGTTGTTTTTGTTGCAGGTCGAGTCTCATCTTCTTTCTGGTGCTACAAGAAAATGCCAAACTTTAATAAAACATTTATTTTATTTTATTTTTGACCACACTTTTAAAATGAACTGAACTATCTAACTAATCGTAGAACTTAAGTTAATGGTAATAGATATTTGTTAACGTTAGTTAACATGAATAAACAATGAAAAATACTTCCAAAACATTTATTAATCTTAGTTAAAAGTATATTTAAACTAACATTTACTAATACATGTACTAATTAAAATCCAAAGTTCTATCTGTTAATATTTTTTTTCATTGGACCAGAGCGAACATGATCCGTTGTATTTTTATTACCTACTGTTATCAAAGATTAAAATATACTGTAGCAAATGCATTGCTCATCGTTCATAAATGCTGGTTAATACATAATATTATTTTATGAACAGATTTTAATGCCGGATTCACATATCACCGCAAACGTGCGTGCATCACACGCGAAAACAATGCTCACTGGATCGACATGAAGACAAATTGCAGAATTTAAGTAATACTTTTTTTAATGAAGTTAAATGAGCACAAGTTAATTTACATTTGACAACAGTTAAAGTATTTAAAGATTCACAGTTAAAGATTCCTCAGTCAGATTATATTAACTTTAATAATTACGGTGAAAAAACGAGACAACACTCATATCAGGTTTGATCGTTCGCACGCGCCCGGACCGAAGTTAACTTCCGGTCTGTGTTTGTATATCGGGCTGTTAGTGGCGCCGGCTACAAACACAGTTAAAGTGATTAGTAATGAAGTTGGGCTCAGGTTGTTGTGCTGTGGGATGTGTTTCACATACATACATTTATTTGAGGCGACCCACCACAATATCAAAACTTTTCCAAAAGGCTTTGTTGAATAACATGAGCACGTAATGCATGTTTAAAAATTAAAACGAGGCGCAGGTGTTTTTATATCACTGTATTTTTGAAGGAACACTGTCTTTAGGAAATGTTTGATGTCATTTTCATTTCATCTTGCATGTTATATGTCTGATAAAGCAGCGTTTGTACGCTCAGTTTACAGCCGTTACAGGGCGCAAACCTCTAACGTTAACATTACGTTATTTCTCCCGCTTTTAAGCGTCTCCTGCTGACAGAGTTGATTTGCATTTTTAAGAAGTCCGTCCAAGTAGTAATCGCTGCATCTCAGTCCGTCTGATTTAAGAAGCAAACATATTTTGCTTGTTAGAAACAAGCCGCACTCACCATCTTTATATTCACTTCACTTTTGCTATTTAACCAGAGCGAATGAGACGAGACACGTGGCAGGCACTGCGGTCACGTGTGGTGTTTGTCAACGCGCCTTTGGAGAGAAGTGAAAGTGACAGCTCGGCTAGGATCGGAGTATCGATACTTCGGAAAATTAGTATTGGTACCGTTCAGATATTTCAGTATCGATACTTATCGAAATATCGATATTTTTTACAACACTAATGGGCAGGTTGATGGCTTATTTCACTGGTACTTGTGACTAAGTGACAATAAAGGGCTACTACTACTACTTATTGTGCTGCGCGAAATTAAAGCAGACGGCAGAAAGCTGCATTCTATTTTTTTGTCTTATTTTACAAAAAAAGCAAAGATTATTTTTTTATTGAATGTACACAAATAAAAGCAAACATTTTACAATCCGATTATCTTCATGACTAAGAGGAGTTGCTTCCACTGTTGGAAGGGGAATAAATCACATGATTGCTTCAGCGCCGCATGCGCTCATTTAAGCATTCTACCTTCACAATGCAGCCTGTTCATTATCATTATATAAAACAACCGGTCAAACATATGGAAAAAACACACTGCTCAGTTTAAATATGTAGTAAAATCTGTGCTGTTTAGCGTTATCACCGTACCGCCGTGAAGTTATGCAAAACATTTTGTTTTATGTGGATATTGTAAGGGAGGGCGTAAATAAAAGGTAAATAATATCTTGGCATTTAAATACCGCGAATACGGGAACATTTGATTTTGTGTTGAAGGAGAGACCCAACATTGGTTTCAGTTTTGTTTTAGCCTAAATTAGTTTTGTTTTGTCGTTATAGCTTCTTATTTTTAATTCTTGTTATTTTCTAGCCTACTGTTAATTAAAAGGATTTGTTGTGGGGTGAGGGGAACTAAAATAGCCGAGCTATGTTTACAGTGTTTATTATAATGTTTGTTATTCGTGTCGGCCTATTTCCGAATGAAATAATAAAATGCGACTTATAGGTGACTTGGTTCTTTCTCTCTCTCGCTCTCTCTAAAAAACGTGTATAGCTTATTTTAACCATGCAGCAAACCTTTTAAAATATTTTGATAAATTACTAAAAATAAATAAGTTACTTTAAACCATTTAACTGATTGTATTAATGGGTCAAAATTATTATCGGTCGGTTAACGGTTAATGAACATCCCTAATTTAAATGAACAATTTCACCCTGAAACATAACCATTTCTTATCGGACTACTGCTTTAATTGAGACATTTATTCAATAATTTCACTATAAACAGGAAAAAATAAATAGGCCTAACATTACTGGAGACATTTAATGTGAGCGCGTGATTTGAGCGGGTTTCGGTTTACCGGTGAGCGTGAGCGGAACATTAGCGGAGCGTTTGCTTTGGCCGTGAACGACTGAGCGGAGCGCACACACACAAAGCGGAATATTGAACCGATGCTCTGGTTGCATCTTGTTTTGTTGGATTTGATTACTCACATATACATAGAATATATATATATATATATTAGGGATGGGTCACGATTTTCGAATAGTCAATTTAATTATAGAATATCGATTAGGTTATGCGATTATTTTCTAAAGGTTTACCCACACTGGGTGTTTTGAACCGTGCCCGAGACTCGGACCGCTCGGACTCGGTTTGTTTAGCAGGCCCTGGCTTGGTTGTAAGAGGTGGGCCAGAGTGCGGTTAATTTGGACTCTGGCGCGGCACATATGTAGTGTGAGCGCTAACCGCGCCGGAGCACGGAACTTCTGATACATGCATCCTGATTGCGTGAACAATAGACCTGTTAAGCCAATACATAGTGAGAGGGCCGTTTGTTTCAGCATCAAAAAAAACCTCAAAATAATAAACCACAAAGTTAACAAAACGATGCACTCCCCTGAGCTGAGCGAGAGCGCTTCTCTGCCACCTTCACGTGCTATCAGAAACGTCCGGTTTCCCATTTATGAAGTCCTGACGAGCTCGCTGCATTCAGTTTTTTTGTTGAATAAATAATGTAATATTCCACTGGTTGATAACCATAAATATTTATGTAAAAAAGATTTGTGCTGTTTTTCGTGTTAAATGTGAAGAATGACAGGTTGGATGCCACAGACTTTTTTTTTTATTAGCGGAGTATTCAGGTGTAATTTTCACTTTAACTTCACGCAATATAACATTTATTTATTCTTAAAATATGACATTAATCTTATTTATTTAGTTATTTATTTGAGAAAGATAAACTGATCAAACTTGCGCTGGCCGCTGGTATTTAAAAAAACAAAAACTTGAATAATAATAATTTATTGAACATAAAATGTTCCAATCATATTTCTGAATTAAATTAATAAAGAAACGAAACGAATTATTCGGAACTATTTTAATGGCTGCAGCAGCAGCTTTGTAATGTGGAGGAGAGAGAGAGAAAGACACGGGCGTTCGGACGTTCGGACTCAGGCGGAGAATTCTGATAAGCTGCAGGGATCTATATTCGTTCCCTCGTTTCAATTAAAAGTTCCCCGGACTAAGTGTGAACAGATTGCACTCTCGTCTTCTTCCAGAGCATGTGAACATTTAATATATGAAATAGGTTATTGTTATGAAGACAGGCGTTAAAATTAATGTCCACATAATAAGTGCCGTCATTCAGGCTGTTCATGATAGAGGTCTGCTTCCCGACCCGAGCCCGCGGGTCCCGAAATGCTTTCGGGCCGCGTTAATATTTAATGGATAGCTTCGGGCTCGTAGCTAAACCAAAACTATATTCAGAGGCTACGCTGCTTTCATAGACGCACGCACACACACATTATTGCACACAGATATCAGAGATCGCGCAGCGCACAAACAGCACGGAAACTGTTTCTTAGTAAAATAGCTTCGATAGGCTACTGACTCGCAACATTATGTTTCTCTGCAATGAGGGGTAACATCGCTGTTTTTGAAGTAACTAAGCCACATTGCTTGTATAGAGAGACATGCAGGTGCACGCGCAACTTTCATACCCCTCTCTCTCTCTCTCTCGCTAATTCAAATAAATTATTATATATATATATATATGAAATAGGTTATTGTTATGACACGTTAAAATTAATGTTCACATAATAAGTGCCGTTGTTCACAATATGTTTTAGTGCATATGTTTTAAGAATGATATTCTGTTTAGCATAATAAAAACATAACATGCGTAATATGTTTATATGCCATAAT
>CM049831.1:4092666-4177666 GCA_027422435.1 Schizopygopsis pylzovi | reverse complement strand
TATACCGGTTTCACGGTATATGACGGTATTTTTTTTTTCATGCATGACCGGGTGTTAACCACATTTTCTACTGACTGAGGAAAAACTGCAGTAGATTGGCTTAGAATGCAATATTTTAGTGTCATGATGAGTGAATATTGTAGAAAAAATCCACACTAAATACAGGGGTTAAAGCAAAAAAAAATATTTTGACTGAAAATATTTCCTCGGCCAAACCCATTCCACAGCCATACAGCTACAGTCACAATCACAGTTTAAGAGCGGTGCTTTTCTTGTAATTAGGAGCGCTTGTCCTCCTAATTAAAAACATTTAGGAGTAGCCTACCTTCTGATCAATAAAAAAAAATTCTGATAAAAAAAATTAGCCTTCCGAATACGAGGTGACGTTGACTCCTTAAAGTGACTTACAGAGGTATTTTATTTTTACCTTTGCAATGGCATAATTTTCATCTACTTCAAATTCAAAAATTTATGTTTATAAGCTTTTTAACATTTATATATAAAACAATATAATAAGTACAATACGTCAAATAAGTTACCAATCATGAAATTAGTATTAATAAAAAAATATTTGTATAATTTGGCACAGAAGAACACAAAAGTGGCTTGTGGATATATTTTCAGACGTTTAATGAGGCTCAGAGGTGGCATGAGTGCAATTACATTCATAGATTCATGTGGACATTAATGTTTTACATATAAATTAGCTTTTAGTGATGCACAACGGCTCAGCTGTTACTTTATTTTGAACTATTTTCATTGATGAAATAGAACAAAATCATGCAGTACTTATTTATTGATCTTTTGTATTAAATCAATATATCACATTTGCAAACTCCCCTTATAATTATTAAAAGCGGTCTCCTGATCGCGATCTGTGGGCGCAGACATTGAGAGCGCGTGAGTGAGCTCAAGAATCAAAAGCACGTGCAAATGTGATGCATTCTGTCGGAACCTGCGGGAATGAGTATAATTATTATTAATAGCCGCAATCCCGTGCCAAAATTCAAGTTCTGCTCGGTGTTCTCTGCTAAGAACCCGACTGAATGATGCGAGTGGCGTTACTATGTTGTTTGCCGAGGTGGGGATGATTTTTGGTGTTCCGCAGAACAACAACAGTGTGCTACACGATTCCTACATGTTTCTTTCCCCTCAGTAATCCCCGATAACGTTTAAATTGTGAATACGGAGAAGTTTTTTTTTTCCGTGAGCGGGAATGTAAAACCCGGAGTGGATCCAGAGTGGAGTGATTACAGAACGCTTAGAGCGGAGAGAGGAACGTGCTTTAATCCACTCCAGGCTTTGATCACACCCCCCTCAACAGACTGAATGCACCTCGTCTTTCCTTCATTTAAGACCTATTCAAGCTAAAATCAAGACATTTATAACACTATTTGAGAAATGTAAGTGTATTTACGGTCTTAAAATGATGAAAAGTGAATATAAGAAGGCGGGAACCCTGCAATTGACGGGAATCCGTCGTATCGACGGAGAACTTTAGTTTGTGAGAGCCGCAGGAGCTGATGCAGCGGACGGTGGATATTTGTGGCGGTCAATGTGGATATTGTGGATGACTTCTTCTCTCATCACATTCTACTAGTGCTTCAGTTTCTGAACTTTCACATAGTAACACATACAGCTGTATCCTCGCCAAAATACAATAGTGAAAAGTGACCCCTCTCTAACAGTGTCGCGTTTCAAACGTTATTTAAATGACACCGGTATTGCGGTATTTTAAAAATTCATATCGTAAGAAAAATAAACACCGGTATCCGGTATGAACCGGTATACCGCCCAGCACTACTGTGAGCTGATCTGCTGGACAGTGATCTGTGTGTCTGTGAGCTGACCTGCTGGACAGGGATCTGTGTGTCTGTGAGCTGGACTGCTGGACCGTGATCTGTGTGTCTGTGAGCTGGACTGCTGGACCGTGATCTGTGTGTCTGTGAGCTGGACTGCTGGACAGTGATCTGTGTGTCTGTGAGCTGGACTGCTGGACCGTGATCTGTGTGTCTGTGAGCTGGACTGCTGGACCGTGATCTGTGTGTCTGTGAGCTGGACTGCTGGACAGGGATCTGTGTGTCTGACCTGGACTGCTGGACAGTGATCTGTGTGTCTGTGAGCTGGACTGTTGGACAGGGATCTGTGTGTCTGTGAGCTGGACTGCTGGACAGGGATCTGTGTGTCTGTGAGCTGGACTGCTGGACAGGGATCTGTGTGTCTGAGCTGGACTGCTGGACGGGGATCTGTGTGTCTGTGTGCTGGACTGCTGGATAGGGATCTGTGAGCTGGACTGCTAGACGGTGATCTGTGTGTCTGTGAGCTGGACTGCTGGACGGTGATCTGTGTGTCTGTGAGCTGGACGGTGATCTGTGTGTCTGTGAGCTGGACTGCTGGACGGTGATCTGTGTGTCTGAGCTGGACTGCTGGACGGTGGTCTGTGTGTTGGACTGCTGGACGGTGAACTGTGTGTCTGTGTGTTGGACTGCTGGACGGTGAACTGTGTGTCTGTGTGTTGGACTGCTGGACGGTGAACTGTGTGTCTGTGAGCTGGACTGCTGGACGGTGATCTGTGAGCTGGACTGCTGGACAGTGATCTGTGTGTCTGTGAGCTGGACTGCTGGACGGTGATCTGTGAGCTGGACTGCTGGACGGTGATCTGTGTGTCTGTTAGCTGGACTGCTGGACGGTGATCTGTGTGTCTGTGAGCTGGACTGCTGGACAGGGATCTGTGTGTCTGACCTGGACTGCTGGACAGTGATCTGTGTGTCTGTGAGCTGGACTGCTGGACAGGGATCTGTGTGTCTGTGAGCTGGACTGCTGGACAGGGATCTGTGTGTCTGTGAGCTGGACTGCTGGACAGGGATCTGTGTGTCTGAGCTGGACTGCTGGACGGGGATCTGTGTGTCTGTGTGCTGGACTGCTGGATGGGGATCTGTGAGCTGGACTGCTGGACGGTGATCTGTGTGTCTGTGAGCTGGACTGCTGGACGGTGATCTGTGTGTCTGTGAGCTGGACTGCTGGACGGTGATCTGTGTGTCTGTGAGCTGGACTGCTGGACGGTGATCTGTGTGTCTGAGCTGGACTGCTGGACGGTGATCTGTGTGTCTGTGTGTTGGACTGCTGGACGGTGAACTGTGTGTCTGTGTGTTGGACTGCTGGACGGTGAACTGTGTGTCTGTGTGTTGGACTGCTGGACGGTGAACTGTGTGTCTGTGAGCTGGACTGCTGGACGGTGATCTGTGAGCTGGACTGCTGGACATTGATTTGTGTGTCTGTGAGCTGGACTGCTGGACGGTGATCTGTGAGCTGGACTGCTGGACGGTGATCTGTGTGTCTGTTAGCTGGACTGCTGGACGGTGATCTGTGTGTCTGCGAGCTGGACTGCTGGACGGTGATCTGTGTGTTGGACTGCTGGACAGTGGTCTGTGTGTTGGACTGCTGGACAGTGATCTGTGTGTCTGTGAGCTGGACTGCTGGACGGTGATCTGTGTGTCTGAGCTGGACTGCTGGACGGTGATCTGTGTGTCTGTGTGTTGGACTGCTGTGCTGGACAGTGAACTGTGTGTCTGTGAGCTGGACTACTGGACAGGGATCTGTGTGCTGGTCTGCTGGAAAGTGATCTGTGTGACTGAGCTGAACTGCTGGACAGTGGTCTGTGAGCTGGATTGCTGGACAGTGATCTGTGTGTCTGTGTGTTGGACTGCTGGACAGTGATCTGTGTGTCTGTGTGTTGGACTGCTGGACAGTGATCTGTGTGTCTGTGTGTTGGACTGCTGGACAGTGATCTGTGTGTCTTTGAGCTGGACTGCTGGACAGTGATCTGTGTGTCTTTGAGCTGGACTGCTGGACAGTGATCTGTGTGTGTTTGTGAGCTGGACTGCTAGACAGTGATCTGTGTGTCTGTGAGCTGAACTTCTGGACAGTGGTCTGTGAGCTGGACAGTGGTCTGTGAGCTGGACTGCTGGACAGGGATCTGTGTGTCTGTGAGCTGATCTGCTTGACGGTGATCTGTGTGTCTGTGAGCTGATCTGCTTGACGGTGATCTGTGTGTCTGTGAGCTGACCTGCTGGACAGGGATCTGTGTGTCTGTGAGCTGGACTGCTGGACAGGGATCTGTGTGTCTGTGAGCTGATCTGCTGGACAGTGATCTGTGTGTCTGTGAGCTGACCTGCTGGACAGGGATCTGTGTGTCTGTGAGCTGGACTGCTGGACCGTGATCTGTGTGTCTGTGAGCTGGACTGCTGGACAGTGATCTGTGTGTCTGTGAGCTGGACTGCTGGACCGTGATCTGTGTGTCTGTGAGCTGGACTGCTGGACCGTGATCTGTGTGTCTGTGAGCTGGACTGCTGGACAGGGATCTCTGTGTCTGACCTGGACTGCTGGACAGTGATCTGTGTGTCTGTGAGCTGGACTGCTGGACAGGGATCTGTGTGTCTGTGAGCTGGACTGCTGGACAGGGATCTGTGTGTCTGAGCTGGACTGCTGGACGGGGATCTGTGTGTCTGTGTGCTGGACTGCTGGATGGGGATCTGTGAGCTGGACTGCTAGACGGTGATCTTTGTGTCTGTGAGCTGGACTGCTGGACGGTGATCTGTGTGTCTGTGAGCTGGACTGCTGGACGGTGATCTGTGTGTCTGTGAGCTGGACTGCTGGACGGTGATCTGTGTGTCTGTGTGTTGGACTGCTGGATGGTGAACTGTGTGTCTGTGTGTTGGACTGCTGGACGGTGATCTGTGTGTCTGTGTGTTGGACTGCTGGATGGTGAACTGTGTGTCTGTGTGTTGGACTGCTGGATGGTGATCTGTGTGTCTGTGTGTTGGACTGCTGGATGGTGAACTGTGTGTCTGTGTGTTGGACTGCTGGACGGTGATCTGTGTGTCTGTGTGTTGGACTGCTGGATGGTGAACTGTGTGTCTGTGTGTTGGACTGCTGGACGGTGAACCGTGTGTCTGTGTGTTGGACTGCTGGACGGTGAACCGTGTGTCTGTGTGTTGGACTGCTGGACGGTGAACCGTGTGTCTGTGTGTTGGACTGCTGGACGGTGATCTGTGTGTCTGTGAGCTGGACGGTGAACTGTGTGTCTGTGAGCTGGACTGCTGGACGGTGATCTGTGAGCTGGACTGCTGGACAGTGATTTGTGTGTCTGTGAGCTGGACTGCTGGACTGTGATCTGTGTGTCTGTTAGCTGGACTGCTGGACGGTGATCTGTGTGTCTGTGAGCTGCACTGCTGGACGGTGATCTGTGTGTCTGCGAGCTGGACTGCTGGACGGTGATCTGTGTGTTGGACTGCTGGACAGTGTTCTGTGTGTTGGACTGCTGGACGGTGATCTGTGTGTCTGCGAGCTGGACTGCTGGACGGTGATCTGTGTGTTGGACTGCTGGACAGTGTTCTGTGAGCTGGACTGCTGGACGGTGATCTGTGTGTCTGAGCTGGACTGCTGGACGGTGATCTGTGTGTCTGTGTGTTGGACTGCTGTGTTGGACAGTGAACTGTGTGTCTGTGTGTTGGACTGCTGGACAGTGATCTGTGTGTCTGTGAGCTGGACTACTGGACAGGGATCTGTGTGCTGGTCTGCTGGAAAGTGATCTGTGTGTCTGTGAGCTGGACTACTGGACGGTGGTCTGAGCTGGACAGTGATCTGTGTGCCTGTGAGCTGGATTGCTGGACAGTGATCTGTGTGTTGGACTGCTGGACAGTGATCTGTGTGTCTGTGTGTTGGACTGCTGGACAGTGATCTGTGTGTCTGTGAGCTGGACTGCTGGACAGTGATCTGTGTGTGTTTGTGAGCTGGACTGCTGGACAGTGATCTGTGTGTCTGGAGCTGAACTGCTGGACAGTGATCTGTGTGTCTGTGAGCTGGACTGCTGGACAGGGATCTGTGTGTCTGTGAGCTGGACTGCTGGACAAGGATCTTTGTGTCTGTGACCTGGACTGCTGGACAGGGATCTGTGTGTCTGTGAGCTTGACTGCTGGACGGTGATCTGTGTGTCTGTGTGTTGGACTGCTGGATGGTGAACTGTGTGTCTGTGTGTTGGACTGCTGGACGGTGAACCGTGTGTCTGTGTGTTGGACTGCTGGACGGTGATCTGTGTGTCTGTGAGCTGGACTGCTGGACGGTGATCTGTGTGTCTGTGAGCTGGACGGTGAACTGTGTGTCTGTGAGCTGGACTGCTGGACGGTGATCTGTGAGCTGGACTGCTGGACAGTGATTTGTGTGTCTGTGAGCTGGACTGCTGGACGGTGATCTGTGAGCTGGACTGCTGGACTGTGATCTGTGTGTCTGTTAGCTGGACTGCTGGACGGTGATCTGTGTGTCTGTGAGCTGCACTGCTGGACGGTGATCTGTGTGTCTGCGAGCTGGACTGCTGGACGGTGATCTGTGTGTTGGACTGCTGGACAGTGTTCTGTGTGTTGGACTGCTGGACAGTGATCTGTGTGTCTGTGAGCTGGACTGCTGGACGGTGATCTGTGTGTCTGAGCTGGACTGCTGGACGGTGATCTGTGTGTCTGTGTGTTGGACAGTGAACTGTGTGTCTGTGTGTTGGACTGCTGGACAGTGATCTGTGTGTCTGTGAGCTGGACTACTGGACAGGGATCTGTGTGCTGGTCTGCTGGAAAGTGATCTGTGTGTCTGTGAGCTGGACTACTGGACGGTGGTCTGAGCTGGACAGTGATCTGTGTGTCTGTGAGCTGGATTGCTGGACAGTGATCTGTGTGTTGGACTGCTGGACAGTGATCTGTGTGTCTGTGTGTTGGACTGCTGGACAGTGATCTGTGTGTCTGTGAGCTGGACTGCTGGACAGTGATCTGTGTGTGTTTGTGAGCTGGACTGCTGGACAGTGATCTGTGTGTCTGTGAGCTGAACTGCTGGACAGTGATCTGTGTGTCTGTGAGCTGGACTGCTGGACAGGGATCTGTGTGTCTGTGAGCTGGACTACTGGACGGTGGTCTGAGCTGGACAGTGATCTGTGTGTCTGTGAGCTGGATTGCTGGACAGTGATCTGTGTGTTGGACTGCTGGACAGTGATCTGTGTGTCTGTGAGCTGGACTGCTGGACAGTGATCTGTGTGTGTTTGTGAGCTGGACTGCTGGACAGTGATCTGTGTGTCTGTGAGCTGAACTGCTGGACAGTGATCTGTGTGTCTGTGAGCTGGACTGCTGGACAGTGATCTGTGTGTCTGTGAGCTGAACTGCTGGACAGTGATCTGTGTGTCTGTGAGCTGGACTGCTGGACAGGGATCTGTGTGTCTGTGAGCTGGACTACTGGACGGTGGTCTGAGCTGGACAGTGATCTGTGTGTCTGTGAGCTGGATTGCTGGACAGTGATCTGTGTGTTGGACTGCTGGACAGTGATCTGTGTGTCTGTGTGTTGGACTGCTGGACAGTGATCTGTGTGTCTGTGAGCTGGACTGCTGGACAGTGATCTGTGTGTGTTTGTGAGCTGGACTGCTGGACAGTGATCTGTGTGTCTGTGAGCTGAACTGCTGGACAGTGATCTGTGTGTCTGTGAGCTGGACTGCTGGACAGTGATCTGTGTGTCTGTGAGCTGAACTGCTGGACAGTGATCTGTGTGTCTGTGAGCTGAACTGCTGGACAGTGATCTGTGTGTCTGTGAGCTGGACTGCTGGACAGTGATCTGTGTGTCTGTGAGCTGGACTGCTGGACAGGGATCTTTGTGTCTGAGCTGGACTGCTGGACAGGGATCTGTGTGTCTGTGAGCTGGACTGCTGGACAGTGATCTGTGTGTCTGTGAGCTGGACTACTGGACAGTGATCTGTGTGTGTTTGTGAGCTGGACTGCTGGACAGTGATCTGTGCAGGGCTCTAGACTAACTTTTTGCACTGGGTGCACTGGTGCGCCTAACTTCTTTTCTTAGGTGCACCGGCACAAAAGTTAGGTGCACCCAAATTTTTATATAGGCAATATTGACTAGTAAAACGACTAACTAACAATCTGGTCAACATAACGTTCTTTATTTGAAGCACAATTCTACAAGAAAGGTAACTTACTGAAAAAGTGTTGGTGCTTAAAGTGCTTCACTGAGCAGAGATTTAAACTTAAAACATCTCAAGATAAATAAAATCTAAATTAAGTGTTTTAAGGGCGTCAAACTGAACATCTCGTGGCTCAATGTATTATGGACTATCCTCCATTGCAGTTACATGGCCCTCGAATGGCCAACTCCTGTAGTTTGGCCTTCTTGATCTTTGGCCTCGGCTAAATCAGCTGACCACACTCTCTCTAGCATCAACATCTTCCAGACTTGCCCCCTCTACACTGATTCTGATCAGATCTTCCACTGTGTCTGAATGATGAAGGGATGCTCTAGTGCCCCCCCCCTCTACACTGAGTCTGATCAGATCTTCCACTGTGTCTGAACGAAGGGATGCTCTAGTGCAGTGCTTCTCAACCCCCCCCCCCTTAAACCCATAAAACAATCCTGCGCCCCATCCCACCACAGACTACCAAATAATTGCACTAAACATAATGAAAAAAAAAAGTATTTACAGTTTTTATAACCAATTCTTACTATGCAAAAAAGAAGTATACTTAGGCCTTTAGTGTTATGTTAGAAGCATTTTTATACTCATACCTTTTCTTGATTTAATATTTTGAAATTTTTTTTGCTTTATTTTCATTTAAATGTTTAGTTTTGAAATGTTGTATGCATTTGTCATGTTTATTTCATGTCTTTATCTTCTTAAATGTGTGTATATAATATGTATAATTTTAACTTTTAATTTTAGTTACTTTTTCTTATTTGTAAGCTGCTTTGGATAAAAGCGTCTGCTAAATGACTAAAAGTAAAGAAAAAAAATAACTATTCTGTTCTGTCTAATCGTTTCTCTGTGCTCATACTGTATTTTAATGCAGCCAAATTCTCAATAAAACTGTTTTACTTTATATATTTGACTGTTTATGTTGTCAGTCAACAGGATAAATATGAAATAATGACTGAAACATGTCCCTTTAAGAATTCATAACCAGCTCTCCCTTCCAAGAAGCTAGTCTGCACAAAAATACTAATTTATAATTGTATTGAGCCGTTGTCTGATAAAATCAAATAATACACAATATAAGACAAGACAATTCCAGTGCTGTGATTTCTTCTATATTTGCATGTACATTTAGAGAAGCAATAATATCTATTTTAACTGAACGGGCTCCTCTCAGACGCTTGCTGAACAGAGCAGATGCAGAGAAAGCGTGCTGATCTCGCGCCGTTGCGGCGATCACAGAGACACTCTGAGAGACTCGATTTGTCACTAGTTGCTTTTTTTGGAAAACAAAAAGTTGCTATGGGGGTCTACAAAGGCGCTAAATGTCGCTAAGTTGGCAACACTGCACGCATCTCTACTACTCACCTCTTTCTCTCTGTCTGACTGCAGCAGCACACGTGACGCATTTGTCAACGCGCACACACACATACAAGAATATCTGGACCACCGCCAATCAGAGGGGGGGTCCGCCCTTCACTATCTCTGATTGGTTTAGACCACGATATAAGCCTAACGGGTGTGTCTTTTGTTGAGTTTCTGAGTCGTGGATACTTTTTTTTCTTTTCTCGAATGGCTGGATGCACCAGTGCGCCCTGGGATTTTTGTTAGTCGCACCCGTGAAAAATTAGGTCGCACGTGCGACCAAATTGGTCACACTCTAGAGCCCTGCTGTGTGTGTTTGTGAGCTGGACTGCTGGACTGCTGGACAGTGATCTGTGTGTCTGTGAGCTGGACTGCTGGACAGGGATCTGTGTGTCTGTCAGCTGGACTGCTGGACAGTGATCTGTGTGTCTGTGAGCTGGACTGCTGGACAGGGATCTGTGTGTCTGTCAGCTGGACTGCTGGACAGTGATCTGTGTGTCTGTGAGCTGGACTGCTGGACAGTGATCTTTGTGTCTGTGTGTTGGACTGCTGGACAGGGATCTGTGTGTCTGTGACCTGGACTGCTGGACAGTAATCTGTGTGTTGGACTGCTGGACAGTGACCTGTGTGTCTGTGAGCTGGACAGTGACCTGTGTGTCTGTGAGCTGGACAGTGACCTGTGTGTCTGTGAGCTGGACAGTGATCTGTGAGCTGGACTGCTGGACAGGGATCTGTGTGTCTGTGAGCTGGACAGTGATCTGTGTGTCTGTGTGCTGGACAGTGATCTGTGTGCTGAACTGCTGGACAGTGATCTTTGTGGTGTTTCAGGTGGAACCTGACCTCGTGTGGCACCAGCGTGGCCAGCTCGGACTGCAGCGAGGAGCTCTTCTCCTCCGTGTCTGTGTGCGATCAGGACGACTGCTACTCACTGCTGGACGAGCAGGAGCTGGTCTCCTTCGAGCTGTTCCCCGAGGGCAGCGTGTGCAGCGACGTGTCCTCCTCCATCAGCACATACTGGGACTGGTCCGACAGCGAGTTCGAGTGGCAGGTGAGTCAGATAAAGCTGTTTGATTTATCCACGGTTAGTATTACCTTTTCATATTTTAGTTATCATTCAAACTGTATTCGATTACTGTGATTCGAACAACTGAGGATAAATAAATACTATCCAGAGTAGTTACTAAACAAAGTAGATTAGTTTTGAGAAAACTAAACAAAGGTGGAAAGCTGGGAGGTTTTATACAGATTAATATATTAATTAATTATATGAATGGAGCTCTGACGGTTCTGACGTCTTCAGAAAAGATTCGAAAGCATTTTGTTTTCACCTTCGCTCCATGTAATAGCTTATAAAGTAGTGCTGTTTACAGTAAACAGCTGTAATTCTGCTGCTCCATCAGCGCCACCTGCTGTCAGAGAAACTCACATTCAGTCTGGACTAAACTCAGACCGGATCTACATGCCCTGCTGTAAATTTTGACCGGTTGATGTAAAACAAGCTTATGTGGATTCTACACTTTTAAACAATTCAGATAAGCTATCTTATGAAGCAGATCTAATACATATATATAATCATTTATTAATCAATTATCATTTTGACTACACCCTTTCATTTATTTAAAGGCAGAAATGTGAGGTTTACTATATTATGAAACCTCTTCAAAGCTTCATTTGAACATTTTGTGCATGTTATTAAATAAACTGTTGTCATTTAAATTGTCACTATTGTTTTAGTGTTTATGCAAACAAAAGGTCGTTTTACTTGTTGTTGATTTTAAATATGAATCTAGTTGTCACATTTTACCTGCACTGTGATAACACTGATAATCGTGATGATGAAGTTAACCTGTATTGCAGTTACCCGGCAGTGATCTAGCCAGTGGCAGCGATGTGCTGTCAGACATCATTCCCAGCGTGCCCAGCTCACCCTGCCTCGCCTCCAAGAGAAAAACCAAACCGCACAGAAACCTGGACGAGCTGCCCTGGAGCGCCATGACCAACGACGAGCAGGTCTGAAACAGTCACTCACTCAGTTTACTGGTGATACATCTATAGTTAAATGCTTTTGGTTGTCTTCTAATGTCTGTGTGAGCTCACTTTGATGTTTTTCAGGTGGAATATATTGAGTATTTGAGTCGTAAAGTGAGCACAGAGATGGGACTTCGGGAGCAGCTTGACATCATAAAGATAATCGACCCGAGCGCACAGATTCTGCCGACAGACAGCGAGTTCATCATCGAGCTGAACTGCCTCACCGATGAAAAACTCAAGCAGGTGATTAATTACACTCGCCTGCAAACGAACAGCACTCATCCATCCACAGCACTGCTGCATCTGCTTATTAGCACTCTGTTCGTTACACGACTTAAAATCTAAACATTCTAAAGGGGTCATCGGATGCAAAAATCACGTTTACATGTTGTTTGAACATAATAACTCCTGTCTCAAATCGAGCCGTTTTCAGATTCGTGGATGTGTGATGTCACAACGAATGCGGCTAAAGTAAACAGTCTCATGAGAACAGTAGAGAGGGGCGGGGTCAGCAGAGCTCATTAGCATATAAAGAGCCATGCAACAAACGGCTCAATGTGAACAGAGCTGTAAAAAAGGTGTTGTTTTACACTACCATTGAGACATTTTACCCAAAGTATGATATATACTAGGAATGCACGATATTATCGGACCGATTTCGGAATCTGCCGATATGTCTTTCCAATAAGAGGAATACAAAGAGGCGCAATTGGCCTACTTCTAATAAAATGAAAGTAAAATACACAAATAATATTTAGTCTGTTTCTGATTAAATAAAGCAGTAATTGATGCCACAAAATGAGTATGTTTTAATTTAAAGGTCAGAAGCTATAGCTTACATTAATAAAAAAATGATCAAACATGACACAAATTGAATTATTTGATATATACTGATATATTCATTAATGTGTAATATGTTATATATTTGAAATAAATAATGAGCTCTAAAATACTTTTTAAGCATTTGTACAACTCTTTTGCTTTAGACCATCTACACATGTTAAATCTTAAAATAAAATATTACGTTACTACTGCATCTTTCTGGAACAAAGTGCAGAAATTCATATATAGTTTATTTATAGTTATTTTCAAAGCATCATTGTACTGTCATTGTAAACTATTTTCATTGTTGTTTATTTAATTCTAATAAATAAGTTTGTTAAAAACTAACCAAAATTGTAAAATAATTAGCTTATAATTTCCACACAGGAGAGGCTTGGTGTTGTTTCCAAACAAAAAGGAGATGCATCGGTTTTCAGCAAAAAATTTGTTGAAAAATACTGACAAAGATGCAATATCATGCATCTCTATTATAGACATCATAATCATATCAGCATGTGGAAAACGACCGCTTTAAAGCACAAGAACTGGGTTCACACACTACTAGTCTTTCAGATCGCTCTGGACACAAAACAGACTCACAAAGAAACATGAAATATCAAAGGTGTGGAATCAGATGGTGAGATTTTCTGTGAAATGGGTGACTAGTGTTGACTCGTGAATCAGTGCTGAGGCAGTGTGTTTTCCCGTGATGAGATCGATGTTTGGTGTTGTTGCTGCAGGTGCGGAGCTACATCCGAGAGCACGGCCCGCGGCAGCAGCGCAGCGTGAAGAGGAGCATGCCCAGCAGCGTGAGCGCTCACAGCAGCAGTGATGCCAGCATGGTGAGCAGCGTCAGCAGCAGCAGCGCCTCCACCGCATCCAGCATCAGCCGCGCTCACAGCGACGGGAACCTGGCGTCCGCCGCAGAGAGGATACGAGACTCCAAGGTGCTCCTCCCAAACACACAATCACAACACTAACCAAATTAGGAAAATAAACATGCTATAGTTGTTCTGTTTATAATACACATATTAAAATTGTACTGCATAGCTAATGCTGCCATAGTAAAGACCCATTTCCAATGTTTACGTGCTTTTCTGCTCCCTGTCACTAGGGTTGAGCAGTTAAGAAGTATTGTTCTTTTAAATACTTTCCAGCATTTCAGAAATACACTGACTTACAACAGTAACCGTACGGTGTCCGGGAGTGCTCAAAAAGACTTTAAACACTGAATTCGGAGTCTTTCTTCACTGAGACGTGGATTCGGACAGCATTAAAATCACCCTGAGAAACAATTACTGTCCGAATAGGGTCTGTTTAATTTAGTTAGGGTTATGTTTATAAAATAAATAAAATTCTGGTAAAATGAACAGATGCTACTTCGGTTTCATCGTGACTTTAATTACATGTGAATGTGCCAGAGACCATATTTACCACACAATATCTATGTTAAAACTATAAGGCGTTTTATACAGAACAGTTTCGGTCTCTTCCATTCACCCCTCTTCTAACATTCCCACCACAATCACGAGAAGTCATTGCTCGGATTATGAAACGAAATTGAGTAACCAGAAATGACAGCGATGACTGACTAGCACTGTATTAAAAGCAATCATATTCCTTTTAGATAGTTATTTTTCACAAATGCATTATTAAAGGGGTCTTATGCTGGTCTGAGAAAGCTGATGCACTGATTGTCTTCCAGAAGCGCTCCAAGCAGAGGAAGCTGCAGCAGAAGGCCTTGCGCAAGCGTCAGCTGAAGGAGCAGAGACAGGCTCGTAAGGAGAGACTCAGCGGCCTGTTCCTGAACGAGGAGGTGCTGTCTCTCAGAGTCCCGGAGGAGGAGCGCTGCGACGACCTGGACGTGCTGATGTGACCCGAGTGACCCCTTCAGTGTTCCCCTTCATCACACTCACCGCAGGTTCAAATACATAACGTACAGCAAAAACACTAACAGTGCTGTTTAGACATCATGCACACACCAAGGTATTTGATCCAGACATGCATAAATCATTTAAAGAAAGATCGACCGACCGGACCTGAACGTAAGAATCCCTGCTCCATTAATTCCTAAATTTTCCACTAAATTTTATTTAGTTATTTATCAGCCTAGTGCTTTATATCTCCTGAGACCCGAGGCTGCTAATACCAAACCCGAGGCACTCGTACAAGTCGGACCTCGGGTTTTCAGATCCAAGTGGACCCGTGAAGACCTCTAGTCTGTGGTGTGAAAAGATCACATTAAAAACACTTCTGCTCGGGTCAAAGTGTCCGAATCAGTTTATAACCCCAACTTTTACTGTAGTCCAGTATATGAGGTTTTCTTGTTTTGCTCTCCTCACTTATATAAATGAACTCTAGTGTCCTAGTAACAAAATATCAAATATGATATCTGGGCTCCGAGTAACTTGTGGTTTGACTGTATGTGTTATTAAACAACGTCTTGCATTAAAGCATAGCATCTCCATCACAGAAGAGCATTTGTTTACATCATGGATTACACTGACGACATCAATTGTTCATAATATGTGCATAAATTATTATTAATCACTGTTTGTTGAAATCGAGGGAACACTGACAGCCGAAGACGTCTCTACTTCGATTTGAAATCTCAATAAATCATGTTTTGAGGGGTTTTGAGATTAAAATTGCATCTGAACATCTAGTAGTACACAATATCTTAATTGATCTAATATTACAGAGAATATCACATGTGCTCTCAAATCAGAGAAAGTAATATTTCATCATTTTTATTGTGATTATGTGTTTTAGTGAAATACACTCAATCATCGTCTTATGTGTTTTGTTTACTTCCAAAACTATTTTTGTTTTTATTTAAGCTTTCTTCATAAATGTAAGCTTTGTTTTATTGTAAATGTTATTTAGTTGCAACATGTCTAAATAAGATGATTATTGGTCACACCATGTATAAGACCAGACGTAAGGTGAAGTATGTCTTAACTGAAATGTCTGAATATTAATACTTTTAACAATAAAATCAAAGTATGTGGATGAGATGGGAAATATTGAACATCAAGCTGCTTTTGTGTCATTATGTACTGTCTTGACATTAAATATTCTTAAGCTTGTAAACCCATTAGTTTCTTTTGGTAGTGCTAATGTTTTGATATAGCTACAGTAAGTGTTGCTGAACCATGAGGTTACGCCAATAACAGCACAATAGATTTGAGAAACGAGTGTCAACATTAGGAGCATTAGAGGAGCATGTTCCTGGATCTGGAGAAATTAGTGGGGCTTACAAAGATATAAAGCGTACATGTCTGGTCATTCACATGGAAGGGGAAAACAACAGTGAGATCAGAACTAACTAATACTTGAGATTAAGACTAGTCCCCAAGCTGACCTAGGGAACACACATCGGAGCACCCTGGGAGGAATAGACATCATGATCCAGTCAGGAGAGTAAACATAAAGCCAAGATGGTAAATCCATGTGTGAAGTTAGGACACCCTTACTGTTAACATAGGAATTAATGGTGTAAGCAGCAGTCGGGCCTTTGATTAACTGATCCCCAGCACCTCTGTAAAAGCAGAAGTGTTGGTAGTTTACTGGTTTTGAGCCTTCAGATGTGTGTTAACACAATGCCAAGGAGTTAAGACATCAGCAATTGTTGCTGCTATCAATCTGGGAAGAGTAACACAGCCATTTCCAAACCATTTGAAGTCCATCGTTCTACAGTGAGGAAGATTATTCACAAGTGGAAGATGTTCAAAACAGACACCAATCCTCCCAGGAGTGGACGCCCCAGCAAAACCACCCCAAGATCAGACCGTGTAGACAGCCCAAGAATTCACCACAGGCCTCAGCTAACACGTGAAGCGATAAAGTACAGTAGATTATGGGACAAGCATGGCAGCATGGTTTAGGTTTGCATCTGAACAACCCGTACGACTTCTAGAACAATGACTGTTGAACAGATGAGTCTGAGGTGGAGATGTTTGGCTATAATGCACTGCAGCATGTTTGGTGGAAACCTAAAGAGCATATGAGCACAAAAGATGCACATGCTGATGATTTTGGACTTGTTTAGTGTCCACAGGACCATGGGCACCTCATAGAAATCAACCATAAACTCCTCTGTATCCCAAAATACTCTTATGTGACCGCAGGAGTCCGACAGCTAAATCTTGGTGATGTAACCGCACAATGCACACCAGCAAGAAAACAATCAAGGTCCTGCAATACAGATACTGAGTGAACATTGCAGAGTAAGTACTTTTTAATTGTGCTGCATGGTTAATTATTCATGTCCTTGAACGACATATCCCTTTGGCATTTTTATGTCTATTTTATTGGTAATATAACAATAAATTTTTTTTTTGCTACTGATTTTTGCTACCCACAGTAACTGTAGTGTGTTGCATCAAAGATGACCGATCAGATCAGAAGAAGTCCAAATGTGCAAGATTAAATTATGATAAACTGTTAATACTCATGAGCTGTGAAACAAAACACAGCATGCAGATTTTATACAATATCCAACAAAAGACCATGGGAAACACTAGGCTATACAAGCAATAAGGGCAAATTCAATTGGACTTCAAATCAAATCACTTTTATTGTCACATCACCACAGCACAAGCGCCTTGGTGAGTGAAATTCTTACGAGCGTGCTCCAGACAGTGCAAAAAACAAAACAACAATTTACATATGGACAGTACATATTTACAGACTGTACAGAAGACAATGTGCAAAATACACATACATATACTCAGTATACACAGTGTACTATAAAGACATACTTAGTTATCGATCCACATTATACACTGTATGTACACATCTACATTATGTACACATCTATACATAGTATTATGTGAAGGTGCAACAGATTATAATTTACAGTAGATCGGTTGTCTTAACACAGCTGATGTCCGGAGGACCCTGGGAAAAGTTAACGCACAGAAGGCAGCGGGTCCTGATAATATTCCAGGACGGGTGCTGAAGGAATGCGCTGACCAGTTGGCTCCTGTACTTACAGATATTTTTAACATCTCACTGGATCAGGCTGTTGTTCCATCATGTTTTAAGACTGCTATTATAATACCAGTGCCCAAAAAATCCACAATAAAATGCTTTAATGATTATCGTCCGGTTGCACTCACGTCTATAATGATGAAGTGCTTCGAGAGGCTGGTGAAGGACTACATCTTTTCAAGACTCCCTCCTATGTTTGATCCTTTCCAGTTTGCCTACCGACCCAACCGCTCTACAGAGGATGCTATATCCTCTGTACTTCATCTGAGCCTGGCTCATCTGGAGAAGAAGAACACTTACGTGCGTATGCTATTTGTGGATTTTAGCTCGGCATTCAATACGATTATCCCCCAGCATTTGGTAAGCAAACTGGGACCCTTGGGCCTTAGTACTCCCTTATGTAACTGGCTACTGGATTTTTTAACAGAGAGACCTCAGTTTGTGAGGGTTGGAAATCACACCTCAAGTGTCATCTCTCTGAGCACCGGCTCCCCTCAGGGCTGCGTCCTGAGCCCATTACTGTTTACTATGATGACCCATGATTGCCGTGCCAGGTTCAGTACAAACCATGTGGTGAAGTATGCGGATGACACGACAGTGGTGGGCCTCATTCAGGAGGACAACGAACAGGCCTATAGGGAGGAGGTGAGACAGCTTGTGGACTGGTGCAATACAAATAACTTGCTCCTGAATGTCGAAAAAACAAAAGAGATCATTGTTGATTTCAGGAAAAAGCAGCACAGGCACACACCACTTATCATCAATAACACTGTGGTGGAAGTAGTCAGTAGTGTCAAGTTTTTGGGGGTGCAGATCACAGACAGTTTGACATGGACCGCCAACATCACCTCTTTAGTGAAGAGAGCACAGCAACGTCTTTTTTGTCTGCGTCGGATGAGAAGAGCACACTTTCCCTCTCCTATCCTCAGTACTGTCTACAAAGGTATTATAGAGAGCATATTGACCATCTCTGTATGGTCTGGGGACTGTAGAGCCTCTGATTGGAGGTCTGTACAAAGAGTGGTGAGGACAGCGGAAAAGATTATTGGCTCTTCACTGCCTTCCATCCAGGACCTTGCACATAATCGCTGTTTGTCTCGTGCTCAAAACATTGTAAAAGACCCCACCCATCCACATTATGGACTGTTTACACTGCTGCCTTCTGGAAAAAGGTTTTGCAGCATTCGGTGCAGAACAGTAAGGTTCTGTAATAGCTTTTTTCTACAAGCTATCAGACTTTTGAATTTAAAATGACCTCTTAACCATTTTAGCTTACTGAATCTTTTAGTTGTGTTTTTATTTGTATTTTTTTTATTTTATTTTTTTTTGTGATGGAGACATTGAAACAATAGCACTTTTTGCGATGTGTAATAATTGTACTTATATGCTGCTGTTTAATAAGTTCAGTTATTTGTTTTAGATTTCGCGAATTAATGTGTGCATCTTTTAATATCTATATGCAATCTAATCTAGTTTGATCCAATATTTATATGCTTTGAAATGTACGCTGTTGTAGCTTTTATTATATTGATAATTTTATACTGATTTGTGGTACATGTATATGTTTAGTTGGTGTAGTACTTATGAGCCAGTGGAACGAAATTTCGTTCATATGTGCACTCTGTGTGTACAGTTGAATGACAATAAAATAGCTACCTACCTACCTACCTACCTTGTGCAACAGATAGTTGTGCAAGGTGCAACAGATTATGCACAGAGCAGATGTGTTCTCTGACGAGCTTCTCAAAACACTTGCTGAAGATGGGGGTCAGAGCAACGGGCCTCCAGTCATATTACTCATCAAATATTACATTTTGATATTTACAGTAGGACATTTACAAAATATCTTAATGGAACATGATCTTTACTTAATATTCTAGTGATTTTGACCCATACAATGTATTGGCCATTGCTACAAATATACCTGTGCTGCTTATGATTGGTTTTGTGATCCAGGGTCACATTTTATTTTTATTTAATTGATAATTTCAATGTTCCAGTCTTGACAACTTTTCTAGTCTAGCTTTTAGGAACGTTGTTTTTAAAAATGTTTTTATAATCTTAGAAAAACATTGAGGGTGTTTATATAATGAGTTAATTGAATGTTATAATAATGTTTTGAATAGAGTTCTTATAACCAAAAATTAACGTTCATACGTCTAAAATAAGAACCTTCAACAATGTTTTATAATTGAATGGGAAAGTTAGGGAAATGTTCTTACAACATTAATATAATGGGGATGGAACGTTCTAATAATGTTTTAAATAACGTTCTTGTAACCAAACAAAAACGTTAATACAATGTCTAAACACTGGACTTAAACGTTCTAAGAACATTCAAACAATGTTTTTTATAACTTAATGGGAACATTGGGAAAACGTTCTTAGAACATGAATATAACTGGGAATAGAACGTTTTAAATAACGTTCTTAGAACATTAATATAACAAAAAAGCTATCAAAAGCTCACTAGCCAATCAGAGTGGATCGCTGTTAAGCCCGCCCCCACGAGAGGTTTGTGCCAAAACAGCAAACGAAAATTTGCGAAGCGTAAGCGAAATCTGTGGCAACGCATTCAGAATCCACGATTTGCGAAAACGAATCTATGAAAATCATTAACAAAGAATGAAGCCTATTTGAAGAGCATGTTAAATTTGTGCGACTGAGTAATTTTTTTTTGTTTTCATTGTGTTTTTCTTCTTTTGTAATGGCATATTTTTGATCGTTTCTGGAAAAGTTACGTTCGTTTGTATAAAGTTACGTTCATTTTTATAAAGTGACGTTCATTTTTATTGACACAAATATAATTCCATACAGGTGAATATATACCAATGACTTGAGGCAGTGGTTCTCAACCTTTTTTTCCACCGGGCGCACTATGGTCCAAGTGCAAGAATCACGGGCATGTTATTAAAATATTACATCATCAATACAAACCAACCAGATTTATAATATTATTTAAAGCCTAAATATTATGATATCTGAACGATTACGTTATATTTATTTAAATAAATAATTCTACTTGTTAAGGTTTCATTTCTATCCTTCATGTTTATGTGCAATATGTTGTTGCCATTCATCCATTAAAGAATAATTCCGATATAACTTCTTTGTATTATTTATTTGCTGGTTTTACATCTCAACGCACTGGCATAACATCAGCGCCCGAGGGAGCAGCAGCAGGTGAAAGAAGAAACATTCAAAAGTGCAGAGTACTAAGTATACACATTCGCTTAACGCGAGTCAAAATAAAAGTCCTGTTTTGTTCACACATGCGCACTATAAACTCTTGCACATATTTGGCATATACAACAGTCAGCATAATAATAGTAAATAACATAACATAAAATTAATGAGAACATACAATTCAACACTACTCACCAATAATAAAACACCTGATGCTGTCGGGAACCAATTTAGTGAAATTCTGGTCGAAATGCATAACAGCACAATGAAGTTGACATTGTAAATTGCAGTCTGTAAGACGTGCACGGAAGCGTGAGACGTGACATTGTAGAAAGTGTGCGTTCACAAATGTAGTCTGTTGATCCAAATATGGAAATAATTTGAGGTTCTCTCCAGAGATGTTTTGCCACATTTCTGTAATAACTAAGAACTAATGGCTGCTGATGACTATTTGAATTAATTCTGCCAAAGTCCGCGCTTGTAAGTGTTCGTTAAATGCCTAACATTAATTACGTGAGTACATAGGTCTGCTCATGTCTGAAAATAATATATGAAAATCAAAATTATTTGACATAACAAAAACACTAGCTTATATTTGTTTAGTACATTTAGTACTAAAACTAATTGTAAAACTGAAAGTTAATTAAAATTTATGTTCAACACATAAGACTGTAACATGCCGCATTCGGATTCGTGACGTGCCGCGGGTTGAGAACCGCTGAGAGGAGTAGGCCTATCCTCGTAAGCACAGTCGGTTGTTGTGCGTGAACGTAAACAGTAAAATAAGCATCAAATGTACATCAATATAACAGATCCATGCAGTTATTATGTAAATTATGTTAATCAAAAAGAGCAAAATAAAAATAATTCGCTGTTTTAATAGCTTTAATGGATATTTGTGTTTATGTTCATGTTAATAAAATAATTCGGTGTGAATACAATAATGGGGGGGGGGGGGCGAGTGAAATTAGACAAACTTGGGGGGGGCGCATGTCTTAAAAGTTTGAAAACCCCTGCACTACAGTTACAGTTTATATCCACTGCTAATGTGGCCCTTGTGTGTGTGTGTGTGTGTGTAACATATATTTTATCCTAAGATAGGCTTTAGCACATTGTTTAAAGAAATGCTATTCATGTAAAATTGTTCTGGCACAAGAGGCTAAATCTGTTATGAATAAATCTGTTAATGTAAATTGTGATAGTTAATGGGAAAGTGGATCAGCAGCAGAATTCAGTTCAGTTCTGAAATCAGGTGTACGCATGTGTACAATGATGATTTTTTGTGTTTCCGTCTTTCTGGGCTAAACTCTGTAGCACATCTTAAACCGCAGACTTCTAAGTAAATAATATATCACCACAAACAATATACAATCAACCTAAATTACATTTTAAAGCAAATTACACTATCATTTTACAATGTGCTTTTAGTGTTTGTGGAATTTTTAGGTCAATAAAAAAATCAGTGACACAACTGTCCTTTACAGATGACTTTTGCAGGCACAACCCCCTTTATCTATTTCTTTTTGTGTTACCAGCCCAGCTCTATAACCACTGTACCACCCCACCCCACAGTTCCAAACGGCCACAATACCATTCATGCAATCATGAGGTATAGCTTCAGTGATCAATGTGGATAAGCCATACAGCGATTGAATTGCTGGGCTAGAAACTGAGTGGGCTTTATGGTTACATTTTCTGTGGTTAGGAGTGTTGCTTCATAGCCAGACCTTCTCTGGGCCATCATGTGCTGTGTCTTCAAATTGTGCAAAACAACACCCACCTGATGAGTGGTGTATAAAATCAAAGGACATGATAAAACAATTTTCTCAGCCATTCTAACCATCTTCGCCATTGCAGCCACAGCACGAAGGCATGCAGGCATAACAAAGGACTATCGGGTCTAATTGTCTGGACAAATAAGAAACGGCGTGGTTTGCCACCATGCTCTTGGGTCAACCATTGCAACACCCACAGCCTCCCCCGCATGCAAGTGAAATGGCCTGGAATATTCTGGGAGCCCCAAGGCATGAGCGCAAGTGATAGAAATCTTCAATCCATCAAAATGTTCTTCCGCTTCAGAAGTCCAGTTCAGCAAGTCTCTCGGACCCATTCCATGTTGAATGAGACATCGTAGGTTTTTATCATGGTACGCACAGTCAGGTATTCATGCACGGCAATAGTTCACCAACCCAAAAACTTTGTAGCTGTGTTACAGTTTCAGGAGTATGCATAGTCTTTATCAGCTGCACCCTCTCAGCGGAAATGGCCTTCAGTCCTGGTGAAATGATGTGACTTAGGTAATGGACTCTGGATTGCACCCACTATAGTTTTCATTCAAGGTCTTAAATCCAGTACTCGCAAGCACATTGCAAACAACAATTGAGGCCTGCAAACAGTCAGCCTCAGTTTCAGTGGATATTAAAATATAATTTGTGTAGTTCAGTACACAAACCGTGGATGGCAGGTCTGTTACAGCGTTCAAAACACGTTTCACCGCAGCAGAGAAGATGGCTTGGCTATCAACACCTTTAAATGTAAATGCAAACACCGGCTGTGTCTCTGCATGGACGGGGATGGAGAAGAAGGCTGAACATAAATCCACCACCGTGAAACGGGTGTGATTGTGTGGTATAGAATTTAAAATAGTTGGCACATCAGGCACAATCAGGGCCAGAGGAATTATTAATGAATTAATAGCCCTTAAGTCTTGTGTTAATCTCCAACTTGTTTCATCAGATTTTCTGATGGGATTGAGTGGTATATTGTAAGGTGAGTGAGTGGGGCCTCATTCATCCTTATACTGTGACCACAACGTAAGGTTTACCTCTGCAATGTTGTATTTAAATTGTTGTGGTTCGTCATTGCTCATGAAGTATGGCATTACGTCCACAGTTGCATTCGGGACATCTGAAAGCAAAGATAAATTAACAGAGCTTTCTGAAAATACAATCTCAATGCTAAGTTTATGCCTGAGATCTCTGCCCAAAAGATTCCATGGTGAATTTGGAGTAATTACAAATTTGTGAATTAAAAGCAGGTGATTAAGTACCCTTACATCAATGGCAGGTGTCATGTGACAAATAATGTCAATTCCTGAAACCCCAACAGAATGCATGGTACGATTTGTGATCGGCCCTTTATAAAATTTAGCAGAAATAGATCAACACGTAACCCTTGTGTCGATTAAAAATTAGCAATTTAATCTACCCCATTTACTTCTAAATTTATAATGGGTAGTTAATCCGTGCGATTGCTAAACGAAAAACAAATCATTTACTGTACATCTGGATTGAAATCACTCTATGGGTACCCCTAAGCATTTTTTGTCATTCTTGTTTATCCAAGACACCTGATATTGAGCAGCATAATTACTGTTATATAGTGGCGCTTGTGTATGGTTTATTTGTGGAGGTATTCGTGCAATATCATGTGCCTATTTCAGCCTACACTCTCTTGCACAGTGCCCTGCCTTTCTGCAATTATGACACACTCCGGACCTTTTAGGACCTCCCCGAGGCGGGCCCTGATTATACTGAGCGCCGCGCCGCCCCTTTGGGTCCCTTTGGTACGCACAGACACAGCAGTCATTCGTTACTGTGGAGCTGAAAACATAACTTCCTGTTTCGGTTTAAACAGAAATGAAGCGAAACCACCAGAGGCGTCTAACTCATGAATTCTTTGCAAAAATCTTCAACAGTTTTTGCATTAAATTTGCAGTCGTTACATGAACCAAACGTGCCAAATCTGTATTAATATTACTTAAACACGTATTTATAAACAGTGAGGACAATTCACCGCCTATCGGAATACGACCGTATTTCTTCCCACACACGCAGAAGCGGTCTCGCCCTTATTTTGCTTGGTATTTGTGGCATGGCTCAGATCTCTACAGACATGAGCATGAGCATCTAGAACACTCTTAACCTGCTCAAAGTATTCAATGACATTTTCGGGATCGGTCCACCAAAATTCATGAAGTTCTCGCTGTATACCATTGCCAGATTCAGTAACATCATCTACCAAAACTTGTAATAAGATCGATCTGTAATCCGAGCCGCTTAATTGTGCATAACGTGTGTGTGATCACAAAACATCGACACATTTGTTAGAAGTATTTCTAACAAAGGAGAGTTTTACATATAGTATCAATCTCTCATTGTTGCTGGTTTAAGAATAATTCTAGGTCCTTCTTGAAACCACGCCATGGACAGCTGAGCTGTACCCTGCATGCGGACAGTCTTTGTTCAACTCAGAAAGGGGGAAGGGGAGGGGGATATGCACAAGAACTAAAAGAAAGTAAGGAAGGATATACATTTGAGCTGGTCTAAGCATTATTTTGGACATTAATTACGGATGTATCATAAGGTGGCTGTGTCTCAACAGTTGACATTTTGTTCGCTTTATTAACACGCTCGGGACCTTTGATCCATATTGTGTTTTTTTATATTTTTTTTTTTATTTTTTATTTTTTTTTATACGATTCGCCCATATATTTATAATCCCATACTCAACGAAAGAACAAAGCAAATGTTAGAAAAAGAAAGTAAAAAACGAAAACTGCACCCACAAAATACAAGTTTTTGATACATATATTTTTTGTTATTTATCCTTTTTAAGTGATAAAGTCAATATCTCAAAATACGCGCATCGTGTGCCTCCCGCCTACAAGGATGCAACCTGGCCCTCGGTTTAACGTCACGGAGTGTCACACGCAATTTCAGAAACCCAACACAATCGTGTGGTGACTGCCATCAACAGTATATCACAGTAAGGTTATATAAAAAAACTCTTACCTGTGATTTACTGTTGGATCCAGTAGAAGTCAATCTAGCCCGGCATCAAAACACGAGTAATAGGTCTCAGATTACCGATGAATAAACATAGGACAAGCCTCCAAATATTAAAACTTCAGCTTCCTTATGAACTAAGTTTTCTTTCTGTGTTTTGGATCACTTCTAAATCAAATCATAAATATACGTTGGATGCTGTGAGAGAAGTCTTCAGCAGATCTGGTGAACAAAGACAAGATGCAGAGAGGCATCATGGCTTTCGAACTCATTTAGTCTAGGGAAAAACATGTCTTTATATAGTACCAGAAGCTCTATTACAGGAGGTTTACAAAATGAGCAAATAAAGAATGTTAATGAAATTACAATTCCTCCACACATAGCCAAGGAGCCACGTGTATTCAGTGAGATTAAAAGCATTACCCTTCATTTATGTGGCTTTACATTCATTTATGCGGAAATTAAATCGAACAGAAGGCTTGCTAGAAAAGTTTCTTCCATCTAAAAAAAGCATGGCAGCACGGTTTAGGTTTGCAAAGTTGCATCTGAACAAACCGTAAGACTTCTAGAACAATGACCTTTGGTGGAGATGTTTGACCATAATGCACTGCAGCAAGTTTGGTGAAAACCTAAAGAGCATATGAGCACAAAAGATACACATGCTGGAGGAGGGCTGATGATTTTGGACTTGTTTAGTATCCACAGGACCTGGGCACCTCACAGAAATCAACCATAAACTCCTCTGTATCTCAAAATATTCTAGAGTCAAATGTGACAACAGGAGTCCGACAGCTAAAACTTGGTGATGCAACAGCACAATGCACACCAGCAAATCTACAACAATGGCTGAAAAGAAAAGAATCAAGTTTCTGCAATAACCCAGTCGAAGTCCACACCTCAGCTGTGTAAAAACAATTACCCACAGACATCGATAAACTGAATTAACGTTGTAAAGAAGAGTGGGACAAAATTCTTCCAGAAAAATGTAAGAGACTGATACAGAAAATTATTACTTCATGTTATTGCTGCTAAAAGTGGATCTACAGCAACTGAATCATAGGGTGTCCTAACTTTGTCACATGACTGTATATATAGTCTATATATATACACACACACATACATACATACACTATATGGACAGAAGTATTGGGACACCTCCTTCACACGAGCAGGTAGTTAATATAAGGTTTATTTCATGTGCTTTTATTCTAGAAACAACAACACAAAGTCCAATGCCACTCCTCAAACTCCACCCTCGTGTGTTTCATATAAAAATCCTTACCAGCAGCATTCATACAGATACTGAGAGTGAACACGTGATTTCATACAGATACTGAGCGTGAACATTGCAGAGTAAGTACTTGTTATTTGTGTTTAATTGTGCTGCATGGTTAACTATTCATGTCCTTGACCGACATACCCTTTTGCATTTTTATGTCTATTTTATTGGCAATATAACAATAGGTTTTCTTTTTGCTACTGATTTTTGTTACCCACATTTTAGTGTAACGTGTTGCCATCAAAGATGACAGATCAGATCGGAAGAAGGATCTAATGATTGTGCGTTCAAGTCCAAATGTGCAAGATGATAAACTGTTAATACTCATAAACCGTGAAACAAAACACAGCACGCAGATTTTATACAATATCCAACAAAAGACCATGGGAAACACTAGGCTATACAAGGAATAAGGACAAATTCAATTGGACTTAGACGAGTCCTTGATGTGTGAGGTTTAAACACTTGGAAAAACAACGTCTTTTTTTCGTTATCTGTAATTTATTTTCATGTGGCGTCCTGCAACGCCCTTCAAAGGTGCAAAAACAGTTTGTAACCAGTCTGAACCAGTCAGGGCGGGACTCATCAGACACATCACAATAAACATTTCATAATTAAAGATATGGCACTAATACAAACAGACACAACAGTAACCATTTTCAGATTTGTTACAATTACGTTTGTTGCTACCATGTATCAAAACAATCCGGATTAAATAAGACTTATATCCATAATTAAATATAAACAGTGCCCCACTCTGACAGAGATAATGTATGTATGCTAATATTTGTACTGTCTTTTTTCTAGGCATCATTCACCTCACAATGACTAGCCATGGTAGGAAATATGTTATATTATTGATGCCTACTGCCTATTCTGTATAAATAATAATATTGTTATTAATTCTCGAATAGGTACTAAAAGAAAGCGTAGTTATGAGTCATCCGGTTCAAATGCAGAGCGACCTGACAACAGTTCTCAGGAACTTAGAAGTAAGTAATCATTTTGCACCACTTTATTTAACATGTTCTGCTTAAAATAGCATCAACTGTATATTAAAAAGTATAAAATACAATGATAACAACAGCATAGTAGTGTGTGGACGAGATCTCTTTAAGAATGTTTCACGTACGCTAGAATGTTTTTGATATTCATGCCATAATGTATTTACACATTCATGCATATGACTATTGAACTATGACAATATTTCACACTTATTATATATGCCTCAATGCCTGAAGCAATATTTTAATTTAGACCTAAAATCATAAGGTGATCATTTAACAATAGGAGTAGTCAATTTATATTTGAGTAAAAGAAGAAAAGGCAGCATTGTAATAAGGTACTAAACATGCATTGATACTTCATTTAACCTTAAACGTGTAAAAACTAGTGGTGGGCCGTTATCGGCGTTAACGTGCTGCGTTAACGTGAGACTCTTATCGGGCGATAAAAAAAATATCGCCGTTAATCTATTCTCAAAGTTGGGTTGGGAGCTGGGTCTATACTACGCAAGCTATGATGACTTTCACCCTGATATTTTAGCGCGGATGTATACCTAGCCGAATTGCACTGTAGGGGGCGAGAACGAGTCTTCGAACTAGAGGCTCGCAGTCCATGATGGACAGATTGTTAACGGCTGGTCTATGTGGTAATACAATCGGGCAGGACATCCAAACGCGCACCTATCATTCATCAACCTCAAATATGGCTTTTCATCTGAAAGATGTATGTAGTAGCAACTTTACATGGTCGCTCAATATGATGTTAACCTAGAGAAATGTGCGCTATTGAAGTGTTTGTGTGGAAGCGCGTTTGCTGCAGGACAGGCTCCGGTGCGCTCACTTGCTCTTAAAATCTCCGTCATTCTTGGTCATACAGATAAAAGTAGCCTAATACATCTTTCGAATCTGTAAAGACTCTACGTTTATTTGTGTGCACTCAGAATAACAACGAAACGTTGCGCTTTTAAGCAAACAGGATGCGCTTTAGGTCTCATGTGAACTTGAGCTAGAAACTTTGAAACAATATATCTATAGAGAGTGAAATGTCTAAAAAATAAAAATAGAAGACGTGTGTGTTAGCATGGATGATTTACATGAAATTTAATCTGTGCAACACTGTGCATAAGATGGCTTTCAGTTCAATATAATAACAAAAAACGACATTTTGGGTTTTTATTCAACTAATAAGGTGGGCACGCTGTGATCTGTACTATATTTTTACTGTAATTGACAGTTATCGGCAAAAAAAAAAAACAACAACACGGGAGTGGGAGGGAATGGGAGTCATTCTTCCGGGAGTGGAACGGGATTTTCCTCCAGTTTTTTCGTGGGATTGGGACGGGAAGAGATTAAAGTTTGTGATGCATTTTGGAAACAGGAGATGAGCCCCTGGTCTAATGCGCCACCTGGCTTGAGAAACCCGGTCTCAAAGACTTACTTTTAGTCATTATTTGGGTAGCACACATATTCTGAATGCCTTCGGCAGAATTCAAATGAGCCATTTTAATCTAGATTAATCTAGATTAATTCCAAAATTAATCTAGATTAAAAAAAATAATCTATGCCCACCACTAGTAAAAACTAATGCAATACTCTAAATGACTATACCACTTACAATGTGCCAAAATGAGTCCTCAAAGCATTCTCACGGTGTATTCTCTTCACAGATTTAATCATGAAGCAGACAAAGGACATATTAATAAAAAAAATACAAAAATATATCGCAGTCCAAGACTCAACTGACTTAAAAACCTATATTATGTAAGTAATTTCGAACATTGTTTATGTGTTAATCAGTGAAAAAAATGAATGGTGAAACATTTCTCTTGTATATAATTATGTACAGAGACCAGATTTCAAAAATGGATATGATGAACAAATCCAATAAAGACAGGAAGAAGGTAACCATTGGGATCTTTGGAAGATCTGGAGAAGGTAAGAGCTCCCTTCTAAATGCAGTCCTTGGAGAAAGATATCTTCTTCCGTCTGGTTCTTCTGGTGCATGTACAGCCATTACTACACAAGTGGAAGGGAATCTGAGTGACTCCGACTACACAGCAGAGATTGAATTCATTTCTAAAGAGGTTTCACTTTCAATATTCATCTTATTGTGATTGTTTAGTAAGACTATGAACATAATTGGTGAAGATAATTCTACATTGTATGTCCATGTATCTCTGCAGGAATGGGACAGTCAACTCAAATATCTTTTACTAGATTTGTCTGATAAAAGTGAGGACAGGAATGATGACATGACTAAAATTGCAATGGAAAAGATTACTGCACTGTATGGTGCTAATGCGTTTAAGAAAACACTGGAGGAGCTCAAAAAAGATGCCAAATCTACTAAAATCGACGAACTTTTGTTAATGAAAAAGAAAGAAATTTCAAATGCTGATGTAAGTTCTAGAAAGCAAAAAGTATTTTATATACAATATTTAAATGCAATAAATATTTTTTGACATTTTAAGTTGATATTTATATAGCCAAAAGTATTGGCGCCCCTTCTAATGAAAGGTTTGACTACTTTAGTAATTTCCATGAGTACAAATCTTAATGTTTAAGCATATAATGATATTCCAGGGAATCTAATTGTGTAGCAACAGTTTGGACAGGACTCGTTTATATTCTAACATGACAGTGTCTCTGTGTATAAGACAAGGATCAAAGAGAAATGATGATTCAGTCAGTGTGGAAGAACTTGACTGGTCTGCAGAAAGCAGCTGAACACCTCTGGTGTGACTTTAAATGCAGACCTTGAGACAAAACCTCATCAAGTACTAAAGTAGTCAAACCTTTCATTAGAAGGGTTGCCAATACTTTTGGCAATATAGTGTAGTTCAGTGTCTGTTTCCTTTATTCGGCATCATTTGTTTGTTTAACAGAGCTCCACCTTTGCCAAGGAGATTTCACAATTCATACAGCATAGTCGATCAAATCCTGGTAACTGGTACTGGCCCATTGTGAAGAGCGTAGCAATCAAGATCCCAAACCCTCTCCTAGAGCACATTGTCTTTGTTGATATTCCTGGGACCGGAGACTGCAACAAGATTAGAGACAGCCTATGGAAATCTGTAAACACACGCATTTGTTATTTACTTTATATTAATACACATTTTTATTATCAGTGGAATGAATCAAGCAAAACAGATGTTGAAATACACCGTGTTCATATTTTTTATTTTCACAGAAACTAGGAGACTGCTCTGTAGTGTGGATCGTAAGTGCCATCAACCGAGGCACTACTGATGAAGACCCCTGGGAAATATTAAAACACTGCGTTTACTACATGACTCAAGCAGGAGAGTGCAAAAGCATCAACTTCATCTTTACCAAGACTGACGATATAGATCCAGAAGAATACATTAGGTTAGAAGTAAAAGCTCTTTATTAACCCTGTATCTTGTACAACCATTAAAGTGCATTAATAACATAATAAAAAACAATGAGAAAAACTTTGCACTTTCATTTTGACACTTTTTTATTTTATTTTAGAAATGAATGGCCCAGTGAGGAGGAAAAACCAGACAAGGTTTGAACAATGACAAAAATGTATTTACCAATTTTCAATTACGTGCATGTGGCTTAGGTCTGTTTTTTTCCCATTACCATTAAGAATAATACAAGCTGTACAGGTGTTGTTCATTGTTAGTTTGGTACGCAAGATTGTAGCATTATGTTAACAAATGGGACCTTGCTGTAATTGTATTGGTAATAATTTTTCAGGATCAGAAATCAGCATGCATTCGAATGAGGAACATCTGTTCCAAAGACACAGTGAAGGAAAGCTTTGAAAATTCCAAATTAAAGGTATTATGTTCATATATGCAACATATGTACATTTGGACATTGCTTTTTTTTTTGCTATATACAGACTCATGTGTTGTTCTTATTATTACAGAAAAAAATGACTCTAAACATTTTTACTGTAAGCACAAGGGCATTCTTTGATAAAACATTACGGCTGGAACTCAGTGACACAGGTGAGTTATCACCTCTGGGAAAATAACTTTTTTTAATTAGCTATTAAATTTTTTTAACGAAGCTAAAAGGAACTATTCATATAAATGATTTATAATATATATTAATTAAAACAAATTAATTTGAAAAATCTGTAGAAATCCCAAAGTTGCAGGATGTCCTGAAGAGTCTTAACAACAGCATCAACAAAGACCTGGCCAGAGATTATGTCAATGAAGCAAAGGGAATTTTGTCCTTGATCAAAAGTGTGCAGTCGGAGACAGACAATGTGGTACAAGTTATTCGTGTGTTCAGAAAATATATCCATTTCATATCTATTGACATCTATTGATATATATATATTAATCTGTTGTATAGGTTCAGACAGGGGTCCACAATAAATTTGAGCAGAACCTATTTAAGGCAGTGGAGAAGTTAGGTTGGCAGTTCGACATGCTTTATTGTGTTCTGGAAAACTGTCTCTCAGATGGAGTGGAAGAGTCTGAGAGATCATGTCTTACCAGTGCATGTTCCATTATATCACCTGTAAGTATGATTCTGTTGTATTCAAATGTAGTGCAAAAATGTGATTTTCTGTTTTATTATTATTAACTGCAGTGATATTTTATGCATGATTATTTAGAATTTACCTCACGGCAAAGGAGGATTCCATAAAATCCTCAAGGCTTTGTGTAAAAATTATGGCTACCATCGGTCAAATGCATGGGGTATAGACTTGGATCTAAACATGGAATTGGCCAAGCACATGCACACAAACATTGAGGAGGAGTTTGATTCAATTTTTCCGTAAGTTCTGTTTTATCGCCTAATTTAGTTAAAATATGTAATGGAAGTAATATACAGGTTAACAATTTATTCATTAGGACACGAGTGTTAGTAGGTGAGAGATTAAAAACACAATCTAAAAGCTTATTATATTTATTTTATTAATTTAAATAGTTGTATGGGTATAACTTTAAATATTTAAAAAGCTATATGCATTGCAAATATTTTCTTTTGTTTTCTGTTGCTTTAGAGTCCATTATAAAACAGGGAAATCGGTGCAAGAACAGATTGAAAAATTCAGTATCATCCAAAGTGACACTGAGCCCCCCTATTTCCTCACTAAAAGAGGCTTTCCAATTATGAAATAACTGGGTTATCAAAATTCCATTGACAACTTCATCAAAAGAGAGGAAATGAGCAGTATTACCAGACATTAGAATAGGAAAAACTATGTTTTTTTAAATTCCTGGGGTTTATGCATAAAAATAATAAAAAAATCCTAATTAACAATTTAATAAAACATCTGCATGCATAAGAAAATATCGCATGAAAAATCATCTCACTTTAGAAATAGCAAAAATTGTGTCTATTGTTTTTTCTTCAAATTTGTCTAATAGCTACGAATGGCGGTAAATTAGTGGCTAAGTTAAAAATTAAAATAAAAAAATCTATGAGATAAAGTCAAAATACTAGGAGATTAAAGTCAAAATATACGAGAATAAAGTCGAAAATACTACGAGAATAAAGTCGAAATACTATGAGATATAAAGTCAAAATATTACGAGAATAAATGTCAAAATAATACGAGAATAAAGTCAAAATACTATGAGTATAAAGTCAAAATATTACGAGAATAAAGTCAAAATATATACGAGAATAAAGTCAAAATACTATGAGAATAAAGTCAAAATATTACGAGAATAAAGTCAAAATACTACGAGAATAAATTCAAAATACCTGAGAAAAAAACAAAATACTACGAGAATAAAATCGAACTGCTATGAGTATAAAGTAAATATTACGAGAGTAAAGTCAAAATAATACAAGAATAAAGTCGAACTACTATGAGTATAAAGTCTAAATATTACGAGAATAAAGTCAAAATAATACGAGAATAAAGTCGAACTACTATGAGTATAAAGTCGAAATATTACGAGAATAAAGGCAAAATACTACGAGAATAAATTCAAAATACCCTGAGAAAAAAGACAAAATACTACGAGAATAAATTCGAAATACTATGAGAATAAAGTCGAAATACTACGAGAATAAAGACAAAATATTACGAGAATAAAGGCAAAATACTACGAGAATAAATTCAAAATACCCTGAGAAAAAAGACAAAATACTACGAGAATAAATTCGAAATACTATGAGAATAAAGTCAAAATACTACGAGAATAAAGACAAAATATTACGAGAATAAAGTCGAAATACTACGAGAATAAAGTCTAAATGATACGAGAATAAAGTTGAAATACTATTAGAATAAAATTGAACTACTACGAGAATAAAGTCGAAATATTACGAGAATACAGACGAAATACTACGAGAACAAAGTCAAAATAATATGAGAATAAAGTCATAATACTACGAGAATAAAGTCAAAATACTTCAAGAATAAAGTCAAAATACTACGAGAATAAAGTCGAAATACTACGAAAATAAAGTCAAAATACTACGAGAATAAAGTCAAAATATTACGAGAATAAAGTCAAAATACTATGAGAATAAAGTCAAAATACTACGAGAACTAAAGTCAAAATAATACGAGAATAAAGTCGAAATACTACGAGAATAAAATCGAACTGCTATGAGTATAAAGTATAAATATTACGAGAGTAAAGTCAAAATAATACAAGAATAAAGTCGAACTACTATGAGTATAAAGTCTAAATATTACGAGAATAAAGTCAAAATAATACGAGAATAAAGTCGAACTACTATGAGTATAAAGTCGAAATATTACGAGAATAAAGGCAAAATACTACGAGAATAAATTCAAAATACCCTGAGAAAAAAGACAAAATACTATGAGAATAAATTCGAAATACTATGAGAATAAAGTCGAAATACTACGAGAATAAAGACAAAATATTACGAGAATAAAGTCGAAATACTACGAGAATAAAGTCTAAATGATACGAGAATAAAGTCATATACTACGAGAATAAAGTCAAAATACTTAAGAATAAAATTCGAAAATACTACGAGAATAAAGTCGAAATATTACGAGAATAAGTACGAAATACTACGAGAACAAAGTCAAAATAATTATGAGAATAAAGTCATAATACTACGAGAATAAAGTCAAAATACTTCAAGAATAAAGTCAAAATATTACGAGAATAAAGTCGAAATATTATGAGAATAAAGTTGAAATACTACGAGAATAAAGAAAAAATTTTACGAGAATAAAGTCGAAATTACGAGAATAAAGTCGAAATACTACGAGAATAAAGACAAAATACTACGAGAATAAAGACAAAATATTACGAGAATAAAGTTGAAATACTACGAGAATAAAGTCTAAATAATACAAGAATAAAGTTGAAATACTATTAGAATAAAATCTAAATACTACGAGAATAAAGTCGAAATATTACGAGAATACAGACGAAATACTACAAGAATAAAGTTAAAATAATATGAGAATAAAGTCATAATACTACGAGAATAAAGTAAAAATACTTCGAGAGAATAAAGTCAAAATATTACGAGAATAAAGTCGAAATATTATGAGAATAAAGTCGAAATATTATGAGAATAAAGAATAAATATTACGAGAATATAGTCGAAATTACGAGAATAAAGTCGAAATTACGAGAATACTGACGAAATACTATGAGAATAAAGTCATAATACTACGAGAATAAAGTCAAAATACTACGAGAATAAAGTCGAAATACTACGAGAATAAAGTCAAAATACTTTGAGAATAAAGTCAAAATATTACGAGAATAAAGTCGAAATTACGAGAATAAAGTCAAAATATTACGAGAATAAAGTCTAAATATTACGAGAACACATTCGAAATATTACGATAATAAAGACGAAATACTATGAGAATAAAGACGAAATACTTTGAGAATAAAGTGGAAATATTGCGTGAATAAAGACGAAATACTATGAGAATAAAGTCGAAATAATAAGAGAATAAAGTCAAAATATTATGAGAATAAAGTCAAAATACTACGAGAATAAAGTCGAAATACTACAAGAATAAAGTCGAAATATTACGAAAATAGTCGAAATATTACGAGAATAAAGTCAAAATACTACTAGAATAAAGTCGAAATAAAAAGAATAAAGTCAAAATATTACGAGAATAAAGTCAAAATATCACGAGAATAAAGTCGAAATATTACGAGAATAAAGTCGAAATACTACAAAAATAAAGTTGAAATATTATGAGAATAAAGTCTAAATACTACGAGAATAAAGTCGAAATACTATGAGAATAAAGTCGAAATACTACAAGAATAACGTCGAAATATTACGAAAATAGTCGAAATATTACGAGAATAAAGTTGAAATATTACGAGAATAAAGTCGAAATACTACGAGAATAAAGTCAAAATACTACGAGAATAAAGTGAAAACGCTACGTAAATAAAGTTGAAATACTTAGAGAATAAAGTCAAAATACTACTAGAATAAAGTCGAAATTACAAGAATAAAGTCAAAGTATTACGACAATAAAGTCGAAATTACAAGAATAAAGTCGAAATATTACAAGAATAAAGACGAAATGCTATGAGAATAAAGACGAAATACTACGAGAATAAAGTCGAAATATTACGAGAATAAAGACGAAATACTACGAGAATAAAGACGAAATACTACGAGAATAAAGACGAAATACTACGAGAATAAAGAGGAAATACTATGAGAATAAAGTCTAAATATTATGAGAATAAAGTCGAAACACTACAAAAATAAAGTCGAAATACTAAGAGAATAAAGTCAAAATACTACGAGAATAAAGTCAAAACACTACAAAAATAAAGTCGAAATACTAAGAGAATAAAGTCAAAATACTACTAGAATACAGTCAAAATATTATGAGAGTAAAGTCGTAATTACGAGAATAAAGTCAAAATATTACGAGAATAAAGACGAAATGCTACGAGAATAAAGTCGATATATTACGATAATAAAGTCGAAATACTACGAGAATAAAGCCGAAGTACTACGAGTAAAGTTCAAATTTTACGAGAATAAAGACGAAATACTATGAGAAAAAAGACAAAATATTATGAGAATAAAGTCGAAATACTACGAGAATAAAGTTGAAATATTACGAGAATAAAGACGAAATATTACGAGAATAAAGACGAAATACTATAAGAATAAAGTCTAAATATTATGAGAATAAAGTCGAAATACTACGAGAGTAAAGTTGAAATATTATGAGAATAAATTCAAAATACTACGAGAGTAAAGTTGAAATACTATGAGAATAAAGTACAAATATTACGAGACTAAAGTAGAAATATTACAAGAATAAAGTTGAAATTAAGAGAATAAAGTCGAAATAATACGAAAATAAAATCGAAATATTACGAGAATAAAGTCGAAATATTACGAGAATAAAGTCGAAATATTACGAGAATTAAGTCGAAATATTATGAGAATAAAGTCAAAATACTACAAGAGTAAAGTCGAAATACTACGAGAATAAAGTCGAAATACTATGAGAATAAAGACGAAATACTACGAGAAAAAGTTGAAATATTACGAGAATAAAGACGAAATATTACGAGAATAAAGTCAAAATAATAAGAGAATAAAGTCAAAATATTATGAGAATAAAGTCAAAATACTACGAGAATAAAGTCGAATTACTATGAGAATAAAGTCGAAATACTAAGAGAATAAAGTCAAAATACTACTAGAATAAAGTCAAAATTACAAGAATAAAGACGAAATACTACGAGAATAAAGATGAAATATTACGAGAATAAAGACGAAATATTACGAGAATAAAGTCGAAATACTACGAGAATAAAGTCGGAATACTACGAGAGTAAAGACAAAATACTACGAGAATAAAGACGAAATACTACGAGAATAAAGTTCGAATATTAATAGAATAAAGACGAAATACTACGAGAATAAAGATGAAATAATACGAGAATAACATCGAAATATTACGAGAATAAAGACGAAATACTACGAGAATAAAGTTGAAATATTACGAGAATAAAGACGAAATACTACGAGAATAAAGACGAAATACTATGAGAATAAAGTCTAAATATTATGAGAATAAAGTCGAAATACTACGAGAATAAAGTTGAAATATTACGAGAATAAAGACGAAATACTACGAGAATAAAGAGGAAATACTACGAGAATAAAGTCTAAATATTATGAGAATAAAGTCAAAATACTACAAGAGTAAAGTCGAAATACTATGAGAATAAAGTCAAAATACTACGAGAATAAAGTCGAAACACTACGAAAGTAAAGTTGAAATACTAAGAGAATAAAGTCAAAATACAACTAGAATAATGTCGAAATTACAAGAATAAAGTCAAAATACTACTAGAATAAAGTCGAAATTACAAGAATAAAGACAAAATGCTACGAGAATAAAGTCGAAATATTACGATAATAAAGTCGAAATACTACGAGAATAAAGTCGAACTTTTACGAGAATAAAGACGAAATACTATGAGAATAAAGACGAAATACTACGGGAATAAAGTTCAAATATTACGAGAATAAAGACGAAATACTATGAGAATAAAGATGAAATATTACGAGAATAAAGTCGAAATATTACGAGAATAAAGACGAAATACTACGACAATAAAGTTGAAATATTCCGAGATAAAGTCGAAATATTACTAGAACAAAGTCGAAATATTATGAGAATAAAGATGAAATACTACGATAATAAAGTCGAAATACTACGAGAATAAAGACGAAATACTATGAGCATAAAGTCGAAATATTATGAGCATAAAGTCGAAATACTACGAGAATAAAGTCGAAATACTATGAGAATAAAGTCAAAATACTACGAGAATGAAGTTAAAATATTACGAGAATTAAGTCAAAATATTACGAGAATAAATTTTAAATATTATGAGAATAATGTAAAAATACTACTAGAGTAAAGTTGAAATACTATGAGAATAAAGTACAAATATTACGAGAATAAAGTCAAAGTACTACGAGAAAAAAGTCTAAATATTACGAGAATAAAGTCAAAATACTACGAGAATAAAGTCTAAATATTACGAGAATAAAGTCTAAATATTGCGAGAATAAAGTTGAAATATTACGAGAATAAAGACGAAATACTACGTGAATAAATTTGAAATTACGATAATAAAGAGTAAAGTTGAAATACTATGAGAATAAATTCTAAATATTACGAGAATAAAGTCAAAGTACTACGAGAATAAAGTCGAAATATTACGAGAATAAAGTCAAAATACTACGAGAATAAAGTTGAAATATTACGAGAATAAAGTCGAAATATTGCGAGAATAAAGTTGAAATATTACGAGAATAAAGACGAAATACTACGAGAATAAATTTGAAATTACGAGAATAAAGATTAAAGTTGAAATACTACGAGAATAAATTCAAAATATTACGAGAATAAAGTCAAAGTACTACGAGAATAAAGTCAAAGTACTACGAGAATACAGTCGAAATATTATGAGAATAAAGTCGAAATATTACGAGAATAAATTCAAAATACTACGAGAGTAAAGTTGAAATACTATAAGAATAAAGTCAAAATACTAAAAAAATAAAGTACAAATATTACAAGAATAAAGTCAAAATATTATGAGAAGAAAGTGTAAATACTACGAGAATAAAGTCGAAATATTATAAGAATAAAGACGAAATATTACGAGAATAGTCAAAATACTACAAGAATAAAGTCAAAATACTATGAGAATAAAGTCGAAATTACGAGAATAAAGTCAAAGTCCTACGAGAATAAATTCAAAATAATATGAGAATAAAGTCAAAATATTACGAGAATAAAGTCAAAATATTACGAAAATAAAGTCAAAATACTACGAGAATAAAGTCTAAATATTACGAGAATACAGATGAAATATTACGATAATAAAGTCGAAATACTACGAGAATAAAGTCGAAATATTATGAGAATAAAGTCGAAATATTACTAGAACAAAGTCGAAATATTATAAGAATAAAGATGAAATATTACGATAATAAAGTCGAAATACTACAAGAATAAAGTAGAAATTATGAGAATAAAGTCAAAGTCCTACGATAATAAAGTTGAAATACTACGAGAATAAAGTCAAAGTAATAAGAGAATAAAGTCGAAGTACTACGAGAATAAATTCAAAATATTATGAGAATAAAGTCAAAATATTATGAGAATAGTATTATGAGAATAAAGTCGAAATATTACTAGAACAAAGTCGAAATATTATAAGAATAAAGATGAAATACTACGATAATAAAGTCGAAATACTACAAGAATAAAGACGAAATACTAAAGATTAAAGTCGAAATACTACGAGAATAAAGAAAAAAATATTACGAGCATAAAGTCTAAATACTACGAGAATAAAGTCGAAATATTACGAGAATAAAGTCGAAATACTACGAGAATAAAGTCGGAATATTACGAAAATAAAGTCAAAATACTACGAGAATAAAGTCGAAATACTACGAGAATAAAGTCAAAATACTACGAGAATAAAGTCGAAATACTACGAAAATAAAGTCGAAATACTACGAAAATAAAGTCGAAATACTAAGAGAATAAAGTCTAAATATTACGAAAATTAAGTCGAAATACTAAGAGAATAAAGTCTAAATACTACGAGAATAAAGTCGAAATTACGAGAATAAAGTTGAAATATTATGAGAATAATGTAAAAATACTACTAGAGTAAAGTTGAAATACTATGAGAATAAAGTAAAAATATTACGAGAATAAAGTAAAAATATTACGAAAATAAAGTAGAAATATTACGAGAATAAAGTCAAAATACTATGAGAATAAAGTCAAAAATACTACGAGAATAAATTTGAAATTACGAGAATAAAGTCAAAATAATAAGAGAATAAAGTCGAAGTACTACGAGAATAAATTCAAAATATTACGAGAATAAAGTCAAAGTACTACGAGAAAAAGTCTAAATATTATGAGAATAAAGTCAAAATACTACGAGAATAAAGTCTAAATATTACGAGAATAAAGTCGAAATATTGCGAGAATAAAGTTGAAATATTACGAGAATAAAGACGAAATACTACGAGAATAAATTTGAAATTACGATAATAAAGAGTAAAGTTGAAATACTATGAGAATAAATTCAAAATATTACGAGAATAAAGTCAAAGTACTACGAGAATAAAGTCGAAATATTGCGAGAATAAAGTCAAAATACTACGAGAATAAAGTTGAAATATTACGAGAATAAAGTCGAAATATTGCGAGAATAAAGTTGAAATATTACGAGAATAAAGACGAAATACTACGAGAATAAATTTGAAATTACGAGAATAAAGATTAAAGTTGAAATACTACGAGAATAAATTCAAAATATTACGAGAATAAAGTCAAAGTACTACGAGAATAAAGTCAAAGTACTACGAGAATAAAGTCGAAATATTACGAGAATAAATTCAAAATACTACGAGAGTAAAGTTGAAATACTATAAGAATAAAGTCAAAATACTAAAAAAATAAAGTACAAATATTACAAGAATAAAGTCAAAATATTATGAGAAGAAAGTGTAAATACTACGAGAATAAAGTCGAAATATTATAAGAATAAAGACGAAATATTACGAGAATAAAGTCAAAATACTATGAGAATAAAGTCGAAATTACGAGAATAAAGTCAAAGTCCTACGAGAATAAATTCAAAATAATATGAGAATAAAGTCAAAATATTACGAGAATAAAGTCAAAATATTACGAAAATAAAGTCAAAATACTACGAGAATAAAGTCTAAATATTACGAGAATACAGATGAAATATTACAATAATAAAGTCGAAATACTACGAGAATAAAGTCGAAATATTATGAGAATAAAGTCGAAATATTATAGAACAAAGTCGAAATATTATAAGAATAAAGATGAAATACTACGATAATAAAGTCGAAATACTACAAGAATAAAGTCGAAATTACGAGAATAAAGTCAAAGTCCTACGATAATAAAGTTGAAATACTACGAGAATAAAGTCAAAGTAATAAGAGAATAAAGTCGAAGTACTACGAGAATAAATTCAAAATATTATGAGAATAAAGTCAAAGTACTACGAGAATAAAGTCAAAATAATGAGAATAAAGTCAAAATACTATGAGAATAGTATTATGAGAACAAAGTCGAAATATTACTAGAACAAAGTCGAAATATTATAAGAATAAAGATGAAATACTACGATAATAAAGTCGAAATACTACAAGAATAAAGACGAAATACTAAAGATTAAAGTCGAAATACTACGAGAATAAAGAAAAAATATTACGAGCATAAAGCCTAAATACTACGAGAATAAAGTCGAAATATTACGAGAATAAAGTCGAAATACTACGAGAATAAAGTCGGAATATTACGAAAATAAAGTCAAAATATTACGAGAATAAAGTCGAAATTACGAGACTAAAGTCGAAATACTACGAGAATAAAGTCGAAATACTACGAGAATAAAGTCAAAATAATACGAGAATAAAGTCGAAATACTACGAAAATAAAGTCGAAATACTACGAAAATAAAGTCGAAATACTACGAAAATAAAGTCGAAATACTATGAGAATAAAGTCGAAATATTACGAAAATTAAGTCGAAATACTAAGAGAATAAAGTCTAAATACTACGAGAATAAAGTCAAAATTACGAGAATAAAGTTGAAATACTATGAGAATAAAAGCGAAATACTATGAGAATAAAGTCAAAATATTACAAGAATAAAGTCAAAATACTACAAGAATAAAGTCAAAATATTACGAGAATTAAGTGCAAATATTACGAGAATAAAGAGTTAAGTTGAAATACTATGAGAATAAAGTCTAAATATTATGAGAATAAAGTCAAAATACTACGAGAGTAAAGTCAAAATACTACGAGAGTAAAGTTGAAATACTATGATAATAAAGTCAAAATACTACAAAAATAAAGTCAAAATTATGAAAATAAAGTCGAAATTCTACAAAAATAAGGTACAAATATTACAAGAATAAAGTCGAAATACTATTAAAATAAAGTCGAAATATTACTAGAATAAAGTCAAAATACTACGAGAATAAAGTCGAAATATTATGAGAATAAAGTCGAAATATTATGAGAATAGTCAAAATACCACGAGAATAAAGTCAAAATACTACGAGAATAAAGTCGAAATATTACGAGAATAAAGTCTAAATATTACGAGAATAAAGTCATATTGATTTATGCTTTTAATGGTGTCCAACAATTCGCTCCTCAATATGTACCATTGCAAAAAAAAAGAAAGACCAATCACAGTTCAAGCCACTCTCTGTAAGGTCATTGGTAATTGCTGTAGGTAATCTCCTTTTGACATATTTGTCATTGGTGTGCTTGGACCACAAATATGTTTAAATATAAAATGCTGCACAATATATAATGATCTGTTTACATTGTGATATTAAGTAGTTGCTAAAAACAAAACCTCTAACACAATGCATGTCGTAGTTTCAATTTAAATGTTGTTGTTACATTGTGTTTATTACTTTAATTCTCATAAAAGGAAATCAAACTCAAGATGGAGCTCAAAAGAGAAGTTATTGAAAGAAAGAAGGACATCTCCTTATCTATCGCAACAACGATTAGGGATGCAATGGTTCCCTATTATGAAAGTAAGCAATCACTTACAATTTTTCTAGCCTATCAGACTTATTTTGTTTTATCAAAGTAATATCTATGTTCAGTAATGTTCATTAACATCAGTTAATACTTATGTTAGTTAACACAATGTTAGTTAATAAAAATACAATTGTTCATTGTTCCTTCATGTTAGTTAGTTCATTGTGCATTAATGTTAACAGATACAACTTTTGATTACTAAAAAGGTATAAACAAATGTTGACTAACATTACATAGGATTAATAAATGCTGTAGAATAATTGTTAATTGCTAGTTCATATTAACTAATGTAGTTACGTAATGCTAACAAACGGAACTTTGTTGTCAGGTTTATGCCTTGTCTTGGCTTTTCCGTGTGTTCTGTTCTAATTTCTTATATGCCCTGTTTAGCTTATTATCAGTTTAGTACCTCCCTCATTAGTTTCCATAGTTACTCACTAAGTTTTCCTTTGTTTCTGATTAGTCACACCTGTGTCCTGTTTAGTTTCCCTTGCATATATACCTGTACTCCCTGACTTTGTTTTGTCCTTGGTTAAGTGTGTCTTATGTTACTGTCTTATGCTTTATGTATATATATTCACACTGTGCGATGAGCATCATAAAACAATTGTGGCCATGGCTCCTAAACAGTGGTCCTACGACATGCAGTGAGAGATATAAAGTCAGCCATTGTTGTCAAAGTCTCGCGATCAAAGACGGCCTACGATTATTTTCTGGTAGTGTCAGAAATTGTGCATGAAATTGTACATGATCCTACAACCTACACCTACTGAGTAGCCAATGAAAATGCATCATGATGATGTATTGAGCAACGTGATGTGGTACTAAAAGTTAAATACCACAGAGGGGAAAAAGAGTAATGACATATACTAACTTGAATGCATAGCCTTCAATTCAGTAGTTATCATCATCGTACAGTCTACATACATGTTATATCCATAAGTTTATTATATCCATGTATGTCCAGTGTGATCTCATGATCTTATAAGATCCCTAAAATGGCACAGTCTGTAGCAGACTTTAGAGCAGGAGTGCCCAACCCTGTTCCTCGGTGTATCCCAGAAAGCAGGTTAGGTGCCGTACCCAAGTATGTTCAAGGGTAAGTAAGCAGATCAACTCTGTGTTCGGTTCCAAAAACGGAGGTAACTTTCAGGGTATGTAGTCCCAGCCTCAGACGTTACGCCCACGGAACGTTGGCTAAACGTCTGATGCATATGGCACACTTAACTGGAAACACTTCGGGAGTGTCAAAGTCATCCCGGGATTGGTTTCATTATACAGGATTTCCGGGAAACGTGTGTCGTGTTCTACCTGGAAACAAAGATGCCGTGGTGCCAAACCCTCTCACGAAAGAAGAAAGCCGTCGTGTTTATAACAGTGACGACAAGCAGGGTCAACTAAACACTTGATTTTCAAAAGTATGTGAACATTAAAAGTTCACAGCATAGAATCTTTAAAATATGTCCGAGAGTTTTACACACCAGTCTGTTATTGTGGTGACATTTTCATGCACCGAAACATGATTGGTAGCTTTACCTATCAGTCATATGGCCTCTTGGGCGGGCCTTGGCCAATCAAAGCAGCCAAAGTTCCCAGACCTTCAGCCATCAGTCTGAAACTCTAGCTATGCGAGAGTACAGGGTATGTAAGTTGCCATATCAAGTCCAGTTCCAGCCCTGATCAAACACACCTGTCTGTAATTATCGAGTGCTCCTTCAGATCCTAATTAGTTGGTTCCGTTGTGTTTGATCAGGGTTGTAGCTGATCTACAGGAAGGTAGATCTCCAGGAACAGGGTTGGTCACCACCGCTTTAGAGGGAACTGCTGTCAAATAAAAACTATAAATAATTTGTAAAACTAACAATTTTTTTTTTTTTTTTTATAGTTTTTTGCATGATTATGTTATTATATATGAATTATTTTAATGAAAGGTTATATGATGACTAAATACAAAATGTTGCTAATTTTAGAAGCTGCGAATTTCCATGGAACCGGATCCATGAAGAAGATGCAGAGTACTCTAACAGAAGCCGTTGAGAATTTAAAACATGACATGTTCAAACAGGCTAAAGCAGAAGTGCTTAGGAGGTTCAGAGATTTGGAGGTATTTGTTTCAGAATACTTTTTACATTTACAATAGTGAGTTCCCTTTTGTCTGGAGCGTTTTCATTTATTTAAGGTTTTGTGTTCTGCTGTGTACGATTTTGATGGAGCGGGTCAAATTGACCGTAATTGACTTCAAATGCAATTCCCTAAATATCACATTATTATAAACAAGATCGAATAAGGTATGAACAGTAAGTATTTAATATAAGTATTTTTCTCACAGCGCAAACAATTAATATCAAAAAGTATGATTTTTTATAAAGGTGTTTAACCACATTTTTTAACCCCTTAAATGTTACCATCCCGCAGGTAGAAGTTTACTACTGTACCTTACTACTATATTAGAGTTAAATCCTAATCTCATCATGACAAACTATATATCATTGGAAAGGTCTAAGACTCCTAAGTAGATATTTTATCATATTTTATCATAGTTTTTTATTACAAGTTATGTAGGAACAGTAATAGATCAATTTATGACAAGAGTGCACCTCAAAATATATACTACATCATAATAGGAGTTCTGACCTCTGTCACAATAATTATTTTCGTTTCATTTTTCCCTATAACATGTTTTATTAATCATCATAAATTATAAATAATTTTAAAGCATAAAACCTCAAAATGTATCCTGGTAAAACTATTTTGAAATCAGACATTGGATTAACATGGAAATGGTACTTTAAAATATTTTAGCAGGCTCCTCCCCCTTAGTGGTGGGTGTCATTTTACAAAATGTATTACGGTCTTTTAGAATCTAAACTTTTTATAAAATTGACAAAATACATATATTTGGAGAGGTCTGAGTCTCAGCATTCCATATTTTGTGATATAAGTAATATTGAGAGAAAAAATATATAAATGTATGACCGAAAAATTGCATTAAAAAAATCAATGAATCAGTGGAGCTCGCATGACCCCTGGTGGCTAGTTTTTGTATAACGCCTGAACAAAATTGCATAGGAACCTACATTTTTTTTATATCAACTTCAAATTTGGAACACAACTTATTTGGACATGTTGAAGGCCATAAGTTAGAAAAGCTTAATAAAAAAAAGAAAAGTTGAGTTAAATAGTATTTCATATACTTTGAAAATAGAAATTATAGCTCACTTTCTTTTTTCTCACAAGAAAAAAAGTCTTTTTCAGCACTGAAAAGGAAAAAACGCTAATTTTACCCTTTCCAGGATCGTAAAATACCAAAATAGCAACATATATCCAATACATATATTTAATTTGGGTACAGTTGCCTTGAAGCAAAAAAAAAAGTGGGTCAAATTGACCTGCGAACATCAAAATCGTCAGGAATTTATTTGTGTGCACTTCAAAACACATCAGTGTATCGTGACTTTGCATACATATTCATGCCCCTAAATGAGAAAAAGTCATAGAATATCAAGAAAAAAATGACAGATGAACTGGTATTTCCGACAGCTTGACAATCAAAATGGGTCAAATTAACCCGGAAAATAATAAAAAGGGTTTAACTTCTCCTTCATGACTATGATCATGACATTCATTATGATAATAAAGTGGTATGAATATCTGATTAAACTTAGCAAAAATATTGCTCAACTTCGACAAATACATTTTTCTAAACATGTTAAAATTTGTGTACTTGAGTGTATGTCTTCTTTGCACAGCAACATATAAAAGATGCTCTAGAGTCTGGACTACACAAGACAATACACTTGCTGTCAGAAACTGGCCAAATCAAACTGGGTAAGAGACTCTCATCTTGTTTAAAGCAACTAAACATAAATCAACATTAATTAGACACAACCCAGTTGAAATTCATTAAGTGCAGCTGCTATAATAAAATAATATTTTGCAATTCTGTGATGTATCTTCTCTAGATGTTCTTGAAGACATTAAAGAGCTTGAGGACCTGTTACAACAACTGTGTGACTGAGCAAGGAGCAAGCAGTACAATCCACACCGTTGCATTCTTCACTTCACACCTTTACTGCTTTAAATATTTTTTTCTTTACAATTTTGCAAAATTTTCTGTTTTTCAGCAAACAATGGCACCACTCCTGTATCAATTGCTTAATGTTAGGGATATCTGTATTATTATGGTGTTTACAGACACTGTTGCTTGCAATCAATGGAAACTATAATGCATGTGTTCGTGTGTAGCTTCAGAGGAACTATTAAGTATACATAGTATAGGACTTTTGGGAATGTTTTATGAACACAGAACATTTAATATAACAATCTAACATCTTTTCCTAGGTGAGTATTTCCCTAAATATATTTCCTCTTTTGGAATTACATTATTTTATACAGTGTTTATGAATGGGGATTAAATGTATATGGAGTTGTATATGCTACCAAGATCCACTTATACTATAATGGGTTAAACACTGTATTAATTGTCTAGCTCTAGTGATTTAAACAGCTATCTGACATTTATCTTCTGTTATATCCTCCACACAAGCATAATATGATGCTAGAAGATATTATTAGATGCTTACTCCTTTCTGTTAGTTGTGCTTAGTCAAAATGAATTTAATAAAACATATATAAAAATAGCTGTATATGGTTAAAGTGGTTGTGAGTTTTTTAAAGGGAATCATGAAACAAAAGAAAATGATTCTGTGTTATATTAATACACAGACTTTAAATAATTGTTTTATAATGACAATGGAAATCATACATTAGCAGTGAAAGTGTAGCCGTCTGCATATGCTGTAAGTGCTAAATTATGGCAGTTTGAGAAATGGATACATTAATACATTCTAAATTGTCTAGACGTAAGGATATGAATAAAATAAACTAACAATTATAGAAAAAAAAATGTTTTTTATTTGTTACTGTATAGTGACCAAAAGTCTCTTATGTTATCATAGATATCAAGCAGTGTTGCAGACTAATAAAGTATGAATACAACTTTACAATATCTAGACATGAGGCTACATAAATTAAATTAATTAATTAGCATTGATAGTAAAATTAGTACAAACAAATCATTGTGAAGTCACTGATGATTGATTGCATTTTTAATCGGCCTAGTCTGCACAGCAGTATCAGTAGATGGTCATATAATTAACGAGTAAAAATGTTAAAAGTGTAAAAAAAAAGAGTAAAAGTGTGTGTGCGTGCGTGTGTGTGTGTGTGTGTGTGTGTGTGTGTGTGTGTGTGTGTGTGTGTGTGTGTGTGTGTGTGTGTGTAACCATATATGGGCACAAGAGGAAGGGAGACACAAGACATGGTGACACAGGTCTGACACCCAGGAACATGTTGCACTTGGTAAAATCAGGTTCTGCGACAGGAGCAGCTGTGTAATCACAGACAGCTAACGGTCCATCTGGTGATTTCCTCAAACACGGGCTCGAGTTTACTCTCTTTCGTCAGTCTAAAAGGTATTTTTACTTTGATATTTGTAGACATTAGCTACCGTTAGTACTCTGCATCTCACAATGTTCACAATTTATGGATATGTGGCATAAAAGTGTAAGAGCTCAGATTACTGAATTATCACTAGTAGCAACTACACCACCCCTAGCTAAACGCCTTGGGAAATATTAATCAAAGAAAGGCACACAAGCTTGTTCACTCCCACAAATCATGAAACAAAGAGGCATGGATATAGACCAATTAACTTTTATTAAATCATAAATAAAACAGAGACCATGGTGAAGGAAAACAGTATAATGACGGCAAGTGGCCCAAAACCACAAGTCAATTCACCTTTATTTATATAGCGCTTTTAACAATAAAAATTGTGTCAAAGCAACTGCACAATATCAAAATAGGAAAATAGTGTATCACTAATGTACAATGACAAGATCAGAGCTGTAGAGGTCGTCTCTAGGTGCGATTCACCATCTGATCTGGATACGGACTGGATCTGGTGACTACAGTGATCATTTGATCTGGTTAAGGACCGGATCGGGTGGCTACGGTGACCTCGGAATAAGACAGAAAAAGACTAATATTAGTGTAGATGTCAATCTTCTTACGATGTAACAAGTACATTGTGTCTAATGGGAAGTGTTAGGAGCAGGGTGAGCCAGAGTGGGCAGGTTATCTAGTGCGGGAAGAAGAAGACAACAATAAAGAAAGGCAAATCAATCACAATCAATAAGTTAAATTAAATGAAGAAGGCCTATTAACTGAGCTGGGGTATCCCCGAGAGTGGGCAGGCTAAGCATTTGGCATCACAACGGCCCACGATGAACCAGCCCTTTGTGAATGAAATCTCACAAGCACCCACATACTCTAGTAGAATTTTGTCCACACTTTGGACAAAAGGGAGAGCTTCTACTCCATGCACCAGATAGCCCACCCACTCTGGCTTACCCCACTCCTAAGGAAGAAAAGAAAAAGATAATGTGGAAGCTAGGCCATGCCACAGTGCATGTCACCCTTGCAAGGCTAAAATGCACCAAAAGACAAAAGTTAAAATGTATACCTTTTTGAATGCCCGTAGAGATATAAATAATTTTACATACCCTCAACTTTACTGTCACGGTGCACACACGAGGGAGGAACAGGAACACGCAGACGAGGATATAAACTCAAATATAATATTTAATAAGGACATCAAGGCAGGACATGACAGGACAAGGTAGTACTCACAAACAGGATACACCGGGAATAACAAGTAGACCAGACAACATCAAACTGAACAGGCATGAACTAATATACACAGGTAAATCATAGATAATTAGACAAACACGGCTGGACATGAATGAACTAATAATGACATTAAACAAGGACAGGAAACAAACCAAATAAGGAAGCATGAGGTGGGGACACATGACACACACGACAGAGGACTGACATAACTCCCCCCTCCCGAAAGGCTCGTCCCGAGCCTTAACAGTTCCATCAGGGAGGGGGGGTGGGCGCTCTGGAGGCCCCTCAGGACAGACACAGACAGGAACGCAGGACGGGGACCTCCAGAGCAGAACAGACAGACAGGGACCATGGCGGAGCTGGGAACTCTGGAAGCCATGGCGGTGCAGGGAGCTCTGAAGGCCATGGTGGAGCTGGGAGCTCTGGGGACCATGGCGGAGCTGGGAGCTCTGGGGACCATGGCGGAGCTGGGAGCTCTGGAGGCCATGGCAGATGGTCTTCGGGGCCCTTGGCCTCGACCCCCCTCGGCCCGGCCGCTACAGCCGGAACCCTTCTACCCCCCCCCAAAATTTCCATGGGGAAGTGAGGGGGTATCAGGAGCCCTCCAGGGCTAAACTGACAGGACACGATGACAGGAAAGCCCTCCAGGGCCCGACAGACAAGACATCCCACAGGAACCAGAAGCCCTCCAGGGCTAGCTCGGAGGCTGAGGCTTCCTCTGGGCATGACCAGGATTCAGGGGCCCTCACAGGGTCCCTCAGCGACCGCCTCCACTTCAGCAACAAGGGGGCAGGCGGCTAGAATGGCCTCCATGGCCACAACACGAGGAGCCGCCTGCCCCAGACGAGTCTCCATGGACAAGACAAGACATGACAAGGTAGATTAAAATGTTCCTGTGGGCACAACAAGACAGACACACAGCACTCCTGGCCGTGACATGTGGACTTGATCCACGGGGCTAGGGATAGCGGCGGCCAGCGGGCATCAATCAACGCCGATCCAGTGGGCTTGAGTCAGCGGCAATCCGGCGGGCTTGAGTCAGCGGCAATCCGGCGGGCTTTGAGACAGAGGCGGGCCGGCGGGCATTGAGTCAGAGGCGGGCCGGCGGGCATTGAGTCAGAGGCGATCCGGTGGCGTGATCTCCCGCGAACGGCGCGCCTGGGGGAGCGGCAACCCGGGAACTAGACAAGCTGCCGGCGGACTTGGGAGAGCCACCGCCGGCGACGAATATCTCCCGCGATCGGCGGGCATGAGGGCTCGTGGCCAGTGGACTCGCGGCACTCGCGGCGATCCCGCCGAACTCCCACGCCGACTTGCAGTGGGCTATGGCGGGAATGAAGAGCGGCGACTTCCATGCCGCGGGACAGACATACAAAAACACTGGAACAAAATAAAAACTTTTCAAAACGGAAAACAAAACGGGGTGAATGGGCGCCGCTTACGGTTTTGGTCTGGTCTTCTGTCACGGTGCACACACGAGGGAGGAACAGGAACACGCAGACGAGGATATAAACTCAAATATAATATTTAATAAGGACATCAAGGCAGGACATGACAGGACAAGGTAGTACTCACAAACAGGATACACCGGGAATAACAAGTAGACCAGACAACATCAAACTGAACAGGCATGAACTAATATACACAGGTAAATCATAGATAATTAGACAAACACGGCTGGACATGAATGAACTAATAATGACATTAAACAAGGACAGGAAACAAACCAAATAAGGAAGCATGAGGTGGGGACACATGACACACACGACAGAGGACTGACATTTACATACCCTCAACTTCATCAAATATCCGGCAAACCAATCCCTTAAACTGATCACTGGACGGGAAAAGAGCATGTCATGCAAAAGCACCACAAACTCATTCATATTCCATGCCCGCACTAACAAAATTACGTTGCCTACCAAGTAGAGGAGCAGTCGTCACTCAGGTCACTCAACATGTATCTGTAACTGTTTTCTTTCCAAACAGGCAATATAACAGGGTCGCTGGGGAAACCAACGATCTTAGTCAGTTATATAACCTCCACGGACCACCACTGGCTGCAAAGAAACTAATTAAATCCACGATACACATGCCGGCCATGATCTAAACACCAAACACACATACCTCACACTCAGAGCGGCGGGATTCCGGAAGTGACAGTAACGCAGTGACACGATAATGTGGCATACCTCAATTCAGGGGGGATGCCCCTTATATACACAGCGATACCACTCAATTAACCTCCTGAGGTTTAAATTTCCCGCAAACCAGCATTCACCACAGAAAGTTTACCTTTTAAAATGTTTGCTGAAGTTGTCCGTCATGTACTGCTGCTGACCGTTATGTGAACACTCTCGAAGCTAACGTTAGCATGTAAAGCTGAAATGATTAAATATTGAAAGATATTAAACTTAAATGCTTGATTTCCAAATTGTAAAATACACACTTATGTGACAAAAAAGCCTGTTTGGGATGGATATCTTCAAGTGTGCGCTAAATTTCGGACCACTTGGTCAGAATCAAAATTGTCAAAAGTTTTTATTAATAATTTTTTCAATGAACAAACAATACTCCTACCTAGACATAATACAATCATAGCACTACTGAATGTGTTCATTTTGTTGTTTTAGGTTAGAAGACAATGGGAAAAATTGGCATCAGACTAATGTTAAACCCACAGCTGACACGCACCACAACTTTACAATTGTTCAATTAAAAATTTGCTCCTTACAACGTGTCTGTTGTCTTTAGTTAACCTAAAAGGAAAATAAAATGACATTCAGATTACTTAAAGCGAAAGTCCCTTAAATGTCCCGAATGGCCGCTGTACGTCCTGTGAATATCTTCGTGAATTTCCAGAGGACGTATTTGCGGATGTTTGCTCAAACATCTAAAGAACCTTACGTGCTGATGTCCAGGGAACGTTCGTAGAGGCCATTTAGGGTGATGTCCTGGGGACCTTTTTTTGTTCACTGGGTTGAAAAATAATGGAACATTAGGTCATGAATATTGTCTGAAAAGTCATGGAGGGTTACGGCTCCGACACGGTCACCGGAGCTGCTCGTGGCCACTCTAGTCAATGCCTGTGTTAAACCAGCTGCGTCGCGGCATGTTTCTGAAGCAGAAACTCCCCATGCTGCTTCGAGTCTTTTGTGAGTTGGCACTGTGTGGACGACAGAACAAAATCTCATCGGAGCCGTAAGGGGTAACGGTAACATACGTTGATCGTGTACTGCTTTTAAATGAACATTTATTTATAAAACAAAAGATCTTCTTTACCATTACTCCCTTCAAACTTGATCTGGAATGTCACCGTTTATGTCACTGCAGCTTCCCAAACAAGCGAACACACACACACACACACACACACACACACAAATTAAATCGTCTGCCTGATGATACAAAATTTAATCTATTTAAAACACATTCAAGTTTTGAATAATGTAGTTAATATTTGCATCATTAATTATATATCTTATCAATCCTTATCTTATGGGCATAGCACAATACTGCTTTACAGCTCAATGTAAGGCCATGGTTATTTTTATGGATGCTGAAAAACTTTTGACCGCTTGGAGTGGAAATATTTGTATTAAGTTCTGTGACATGTGGGCTTAGGGTATAACTTTGTGAGATGGATATAAATAATATATAGGGCACCAAAAGCAGCAGTCCTCACAAATTGTTTATGCTCTCGTCCATTTGATCTGAAGAAAGGCACCAGACAGGGTTGTCCTTTATCACCGTTGCTATCCCATCCGATCAGAAGCTTGCCCCACCCTGGCTCCACACATAACAGCCAATCACAAAATTGTTGTGATATTCAATTGAGGTTCATATATTTTTTCCTTTTCGTTTTCTTACCGCCCACACACACACACACATACGTGCTAATACTGTATTTTCGCGCATCAGGGAGCCGCTATCAATATATCAACATGCGTGGAATTTAAATCCTTTTGAATTAGCGCTCGCGCCTTTCACTTTCACTTTCGATTTGGCGATCAAGCGTAACGTGCTCAGTCTAAAGGGAGAACATCTTACAAGATCAAGTCAAGTCAAGTCACCTTTATTTATATAGCACTTTTAACAATACAAATTGTAACAAAGCACTGCACAGTATCAAAATAGGCAAATTGTGTCAATAATGTAAAATGACAGGATTTAACACTCAATTTTCAGCTGAATGCATTTCATTATTGAATTTAGTAATGGCATTGTCCAGCTCAGTTCAGTTTAAATAATATCTGTTCAATCAAGTCGATGATATTGCTGGAAATGAAGATTCCCCAACTAAGCAAGCCTGAGGAAACAGCGGCAAGGAACGAAAACTGAATGGAGAAAACTGACAGAATGGAGAAAAAACCTTGGGAGAAACCAGGCTCAGTCGGGGGGCCAGTTCCCCTCTGGCCAGACAAACCAATAGTTTGTTCCAACTGCAGCAAAGTCAGAGTGTAAGTGGTCCACTGGTTCCAGTGGTCTTTCCCCGATGGATGTCTAGGTGACGAGGTTCTCACTGGAGATCTGTCTCTGGGGCTCATCTATGTGTCATAGACTCCGCTGACATTCAGGGCTGTAGAGGTTGTCTCTAGGTGCTGATCCACCATTTATGGCAGACTTTGGTTAAGTCAGTATAATCGCTGATGGTTGGCTTCCTCTGAGGTCCTCCGAGGGGTTGTCATCGTCTCTTCTCAGGTGTTCGGTCATCTCAGATCGTTTAATGGTAAGACAATTAGCGTAGCAGTTGTTCCATCCAGGAATAACCCTGGATGAAATTATCAGTATAACCCAAGCTAAAGCATAATAATGTGTGTTTGTTCAGATAGACTGGCAGTACAAGATTGTGAGATGCATTATATGAATGCTTGGCTAAAGAGATGTGTCTTTAATCTAGATTTAAACAGAGAGAGTGTGGCTGAACCCCGAACGTTATCAGGAAGGCTATTCCAGAGTTTAGGAGCCAAATATGAAAAAGTTATACCTCCTTTAGTGGACTTTGCTATCCTAGGTACTACCAAGAGTCCAGAGTTTTGCGACCTTAGGGAGCGGGTTGGATTTTAGCGTGATAGAAGATTAGTTAGGTACGCAGGAGATAAATCATTTAGGGCCTTATAGGCAAGTAATAATATTTTGTAACTGATACGAAACTTAATAGGTAGCCAGTGCAGAGACTGTAAAATTGGAGTAATATGATCATATTTTCTTGACCTGGTAAGGACTCTAGCCGCAGCATTTTGTACTATCTGTAGCTTGTTTATTGAAGATGCAGGACAACCACCTAGCAGTGCATTACAATAGTCCAGTCTAGAGGTCATGAATGCATGAACTAACTTTTCTGCATCAGAAACACTTAACATGTTCCGTAGCGTGGCAATGTTTCTAAGATGGAAGAATGCTGTTTTTGTAACATTGGAAATATGATTTTCAAAAGATAGGTTGCTGTCTAATATAACACCCAGATTTTTGAGGTTTCATCTGGTTTTGTTGAGATATATAGTTGAGTGTCATCAGCATAACAATGGAAACTAATCCCGTATTTTCTAATAATATTACCAAGGGGCAACATATATAATGTAAATAGCAGAGGACCTAGGACAGATCCTTATGGTACTCCATACTTTACTGGTGATAATTGAGATGACTCCCCGTTTAAATAAACAAAGTGGTAGCGATCGGACAGGTAGGATCTAAACCATCTTAGAGCCTGCCCTTGAATACCTGTATAGTTTTGTAATCGATCTATCAGTATGTCATGATCTATAGTGTTGAACGCAGCACTAAGATCAAGTAAAACTAGCAACGAGATGCAGCCTTTGTCTGACGCAAGAAGTAAGTCATTTGTAAGATCAGATATTTTTCAATGAGCAAAGAATCTTTTGATGCATGGTCTTGTCATTCTCAGTGGTGTAGTGCAGGATATATTTAGGTATATGGCGCATCAGTCGGCTTTGCATATACCTACTTCTAAATCCCCTTGGATGCGCATTAGGTGGTGTCTCCATCACCCTGAACGCAGAAGCCCCACAGGGCTGTGTCCTGAGTCCCCTGCTCTACTCTCTCTACACACACGACTGCGTGTCCTCTCACAGCTCCACCTCTATTGTTAAATTTGCTGATGATACTGTGGTTCTGGGCCTCATCTCCAACAATGATGAGACCGCATACTTGGGTGAGGTAGAGAGACATCATGGTGCCAGGACAACTGCCTCTCTCTGAACGTGAGCAAAACTAAAGAGCTGATTGTAGATTTCAGGAAGAGACAGCAGCGGCCCTACACTCCTCTTATGATCAGTGGGACCCCTGTGGAGAGGGTGAGCAGCTTCAAGTACCTCGGTGTAAACATCTCAGAGGACCTGACTTGGACAACACACATTCAAACACAGGTTAAGAAAGCCAGGCAAAGATTGTACCATCTGCGACAGCTGAGGAAATTCAGGGTCTCACCAGCAATCCTGAAAACGTTCTATTCAGGAGCCATAGAAAGTGTATTGGCTCAGTGCATCTCAGTGTGGTATAGTAACGCCACAAATCAGGACTGCAAAGCTCTGCAGAGAGTCGTGCGCTTAGCTGAGCGCATCTCAGGGTCTACTCTTCCCTCTCTGCAGGACATCTACCTCAAATGCTGCAAAAGCAGAGCTGCAAAAATCCTCAAAGACTCAAATCACCCCGGTAACCGTCTCTTCATTTTACTGCCATCTGGCAAGCGCTTCAGGAGCATGATGGCAAAAACTGAAAGACTGAGGAGGAGCTTCTTCCCTCAGGCCATCAGGCTCCTAAACTCAGTCTCATAACATTTACAGGACTCAATTTAATAAACTGTAAAAACATTCATTATTCTCCATCATCCGCATTGCTGCTATGTGTACATACCCGGTACAACCTGTTTGCACATTCCTCTTGCACATCCCTGTTTATATTAATATTTATTAAGTGCACAGTATACTGTATTGCACATTTTATTTCATTGCACATTTTACTCCTTATTTTTATTGTATTTTTTTTCTTACCTATATTTATATATATTCTCTTGTGTTATGTTTCATTATTTTTTGCACTGTCCATTGAGCGGACCTGTCCTGATTTACATTTCACTACAGATTATACCCTGTATGATTATGTTTGTGACGAATAATAAAGAACCTTGAACCTCACATTAGCCAAAATCATGACAGTCCACCACATGAGTTGTTAGGGATGAGCGAGTACAGCATTATCTGTATCTGTATCTGTATCTGTTAACCATATGAATTATCTGTATCCGTGTCTGTACTCGGACTGGGCGGGGCCTAACCCGGAAGTGGGCGGAATTTAACCTGGAAGTGGATCGGGTTGTCTTGAAATGTGCGGGGCTTTAACTGGTATATTATTTTAAGCATGCAATTGATATGGGTTGATCCGAAATTTTTATATTTATTGCTGATTAGAAAACTATTTACATGACAGCATCAGCATTGAGCTTCAGATCAATGGTTTTGATCACGATAACAAACAAACTATATACAGAACAAGTTTTGCAACAATGAATGCGGTTGCAATTATGAAGTAAAATGTAATGAACAAGAGTTTTCATCTCAACATAACTTTCTTTTTTTAACTTTACATTTTTTTATGATCAGTGTGATTTTATTTTTTTTGGCTCTTTTTTATTTCCACACCAGGTATGTGTGTGTAGCTAATTAATTTGTAATATAGTTTTATACCACAACTACCTTTATTTGTTTTATAAAATACAGCAAGAAAGTGTCAGACACTCAGTGCGTGAAGAAAAAAAAACTGGTTAGAGCCAGCTGACGGTTTAAAAAAGAAAAATAAATCTCAGACAGCCAGAGACGCGAGTCGCATTCTACCAAGCACCACGTCTGAACAAACCCAACGTTTACCAAAATTCTACTGGTTAATAAGTAAGTACTACAAACCAAAGTAAAAAACAAACCTGAAGCTGAAGAAACCCTAAACGCTAACGGAAAAAACCCGCGAACCTGAGTGACTGAGGGAGAGACAGAGACCGAGCGCGCGCTGTTCTCTTCTCTGTGTGAGTGAGCAGAGCGGGACACAGCAACACAATACATCCGTGTGTGTAGGGGAGGGGCGCTGTGACTAGCCTATCACAGAACGCAGACACAGTCAGCTACCCAATGATAATTTTTATTTAATCCGAGCACAGATATTGACTCGTATTACTCGTATGATACTCGTACTCGGCAAAAGTGCTTTATCCGTACCGGATACTCGTTTCAGCCGAGTATCCGGCTCAACTCTAGTTGTTAATCTACTACTACTAATTGCTACATCATTGACACATTCCTTCACACTGGAATTTTTCCTTCAGCATTTAAACAGGCTCGTATAACCCCACTTCTTTAGAAACCCACTCTTAAACCAACTCTTTTAGGGAACTATAGACCGGTTTCCCTTCTACCTTTCATTGCAAAAACACTTGAACGAGTGGTGTTCAACCAAGTCTCTACCTTTCTCTCATAGAGCAACCTTCTAAACAGTAACCAATCTGGCTTCAGAAATGGACATTCCACCGATACTGCAAGAACGACTTCCAAGTCTTCATTACTTACAGTACTCAGCGTAAATTAGTACACCTCCTTTGAAAAGTAACATTTTAAACAATATCTCAATGAACACAAAAACATTTTCCAAAATGTTGACAAGACTAAGTTTAATATAACATCTGTTTAACTTATAACATGAAAGTAAGGTTAATAATATAACTTAGAGAACAATTTTCAGTTTTACTCAAATTAGGGTGATGCAAAAATGAGTACACCCCACAACAAAAACTACTAAATCTAGTACTTTGTATGGCCTCCATGATTTTTAATTGACAACACCAAGTCTTCTAGGCATGGAATGAACAAGTTGGCTACATTTTGCCAAATCTATCTTTTTCCATTCTTCAAGAATGACCTCTTTTAGAGATTGGATGCTGGATGGAGAGTGATGCTCAACTTGTCTCTTCAGAATTCCCCATAGGTGTTCGATTGGGTTCAGATCAGGAGACATACTTGGCCATTAAATCACATTCACCCTGTTCTTCCTCAGAAATCCAACAGTGGCCTTAGATGTGTGTTTAGGATCATTGTCATGTTGGAAAAGTGCAACGACGACCAAGGGCACGGAGTGATGGTAGCATCTTCTCTTTCAGTATAGAGCAGTACATTAGTGAATTCATGATGCCATCAATGAAATGCAGCTCCCTGACACCAGCAGCACTCATGCAGCCCCACATAAGGACACTGCCACCACCATGTTTCACTGTAGGCACCATGCATTTTTCTTTGTATTCCTCACCTTTTCGACGCCATACAGTTTTGAAGCCATCAGTTCCAAAAACATTTATCTTGGTCTCATCACTCCAGAGTATAGAGTCCCAGTAGTCTTCATCTTTGTCAGCATGGGCCCTGGCAAAGTCTAGGCAGGCTTTTTTGTGCCTGGGCTTTAGGAGAGGCTTCTTTCGTGGATGGCACCCATGCATGCCATTCCTTTGCAGTGTACGCCTTATTGTGTCACGGGAAATAGTCACCCCAGTTTGGCTTTCTACTTCTTTAGATAACTGCAGTGAACTTGCATGTCGATTTTCTTCAACCCTTCTCATCAGAAGACGCTCCTGTCGAGGTGTTAACTTCCGTGGATGACCTGGACGTCTCTGTGAGATGGTTGCAGTTCCATCTTTTTTAAATGTTTGTACCACTTTTGCTATAGTATTCTGACTGATAAGTAAAGCTTTGCTGATCTTCTTGTAGCCTTCACCTTTCTTGTGTAAATAAATTATTTTCTTTCTCAGGTCTTGTGACATTTCTCTTCCATTTGCTGACAGCATGAAATGGGAAGGGGTTTTCTTTAAGTAACACCCTTTTATAGTCAACTGTTACCTGTGTTATGAATAATTAGACTCACCTGTGGTTGAATTATTGTTAAATTAGACATTTGTAGTCTAAAATTTAGCTTTGCTCCAGAGACTTTCAGTGGGGTGTACTATATGTGGGATGTTATATAAAACTTAGTCTTGTCAACATTTTGGAAAATGTTTTTGTGTTCATTGAGATATTGTTTAAAATGTTACTTTTCAAAGGGGGTGTACTCATTTACGCTGAGCACTGTATACTGCTGGATCTGTCTGCTGCTTTTGATACGGTCAACCACCAGATCCTCCTGTCAACCATATTGAGAAAGGGTATCTCAGGAACCACACTCCAGTGGTTTGAGTCTTACCTCTCAGATAGGTCCAACATCTAGCTACAGGGGTGCCACAGGGCTCAGTTCTTGGACCACTTCTCTTTTCTGTCTACATGGCTTCACTAGGTTCTGTAAGAAATACCCGGCTGGAACGATCCAATGACGGCAGTCGTTCCGCGGGTGAAGGGCTTTGCGTGTTACGATCTTTCCTTTTCACGACACAACAAGAACATTAAAATGGAACACTTCTTCTTATATATTTTATCTCGTTATTTCATCTGACTCCATAAAATGAAAGGGGTTTTAATGATATCTGTGCATCATTAAAACAGGAACGAATGATCGGTTATTCTTATCAGCTCTTTTTCAATACTTTACCCGTCCAGACATAGGGAAACTATATCGCTCAGAGGTCCTGTTTTCCACAGGTCTCACGGACACAATCTCATCAGGCCCGGTCATCAGTCAGAGGTAAATTATGGTTACGTATCTGAGATTTGCCGTAAATTCACACGTACACAATCAGAGATATCAATAACCCTCATGGGGCACCCTCAGAACTCGAACTCAATCGTTTACTTCAGTAAAGGGTTTTGGCCACTATCAGATATGTTAGCAGATCAATATACTACACTCGTAATAGCTTTGGATTGGCCAAATCTTTGTTTAAAGTAACATTAAATCAAAGTCAGAGGTGTGGACGTACCCGAATTCAGTCTGATCAGACGGCGTTCACCGTCACTGAACGGAATTAGCCCGTCCCTACACCCAAGCACACTTAAAAGATGCCGGATATTAGCCGTCGCTAAAGCTGACGCAGGCTTGCGGAAATATACGAATCCACTAATCTAGTAGAGAGAAAGCAATCTTCAGAGGCAGTTAGAATAGAATCAAACGTTACAATTTATTGACCAGGTAATCAAAACAATAATTCAAAGCTCCAATGTTACAAGAATAGAATCAACGGTTAACCATAACATAACAATAACTCAGGAATTGAAGAATTTGTAGAAATTACTACCTGGCAATGAAAAACTACACACAAGTGACATGTGCGGGCAATCAGCTTACTGACTCCTAACCATAGCTGGAACTGAAAACTACACACAGTGGTTGTGCGGGCAATCCTCCTACAGACGCCCAGAACTTTCTGTCCCTTTCCCTTATATACCCAGATAATCTAATAAACCTACCACATGGTGGTATCTTGTCATTATAATTAGTCTTCAGAATTTGCAACTAAATGGCTTCTGGAGATCCTGTGGCCGGGATTACTTATTTACATACAGGAGGTGTTTTGAGTAGGAAATCAGGGGGAGGGCACGTCCCCCTGCTGTACACTATTCTTCTCAGATTTTAGAACTTCTTTTAGCTTTTCATTATGATTGGGAGGATGAGACCATTTTACCAGGCGCACTGAGACATTTCAAAAGATATCAAACATGTATGGTTACTTTTTGTACATATTACATTGCATGGATTTTAGGTGATGAGGGGAGGGGGGAGAATGGCGACTGCAGCCGGTCCGTCGTGCGGACCGTCAGCACCGGGTGTGAAACCCCCCAGTGTGCTGCGTCCTGGATGTTGCTGCTATATGCAAGAGATAGCTCCCGTTGATTACTGACACCAAGCCCACAGTTCCTCTCTAGGGGGGCCCAGACATTTTGGCACCGGGCCCGGCAGTAAGCTGATTGCCCGCACATGTCACTTGTGTGTAGTTTTTCATTGCCAGGTAGTAATTTCTACAAATTCTTCAATTCCTGAATTATTGTTATGTTATGGTTAACCGTTGATTCTATTCTTGTAACATTGGAGCTTTGAATTATTGTTTTGATTACCTGGTCAATAAATTGTAACGTTTGATTCTATTCTAACTGCCTCTGAAGAGTGCTTTCTCTCTACTAGATTAGTGGATTCGTATATTTCCGCAAGCCTGCGTCAGTTTTAGCGACGGCTAATATCCGGCATCTTTTAAGTGTGCTTGGGTGTAGGGACGGGCTAATTCCGTTCAGTGACGGTGAACGCCGTCTGATCAGACTGAATTCGGGTACGTCCACACCTCTGACTTTGATTTAATGTTACTTTAAACAAAGATTTGGCCAATCCAAAGCTATTACGAGTGTAGTATATTGATCTGCTAACATATCTGATAGTGGCCAAAACCCTTTACTGAAGTAAACGATTGAATTCGAGTTCTGAGGGTGCCCCATGAGGGTTATTGATGTCTCTGATTGTGTACGTGTGAATTTACGGCAAATCTCAGATACGTAACCATAATTTACCTCTGACTGATGACCGGGCCTGACGAGATTGTGTCCGTGAGACCTGTGGAAAACAGGACCTCTGAGCGATATAGTTTCCCTACATCTGAACGGGTAAAGTATTAAACGGAGCTGAAAAGAATAATCAATCATTCGTTTTCCTGTTTTAATGATGCACAGATATCATTAAAACCCCTTTCATTTTATGGAGTCAGATGAAATAACGAGATAAAATATATAAGAAGAAGTGTTCCATTTTAATGTTCTTGTTGTGTCGTGAAAAGGAAAGATCGTAACACGCAAAGCCCTTCACCCGCGGAACGACTGCCGCCATTGGATCGTTCCAGCCGGGTCCTTTCTTACAGTGGTGACCCCGCCGACGTGATCTCGTAAAGACGAGAACGCGATTCTCGCAGAGACGAGTACGTCATTCCAGCCGCGACATTCAACTTGAACTCTCCTTGGACGTGAGGTTTGATATCCTTCTCATCAATATCCAGCTGCTGTGGTAAGTATATTCTTTGTTGCCTTTTAGAAGTTGAGGGAAATGTTGTTTACACCATATAGACACATTTGTAGTACGGGTCGTTATACCCATTTTTGAGACCGGAACCGAAAAACCCGGTGGTGATAAGAATTAGACGAAAAACATGTATTTTCAGGGAAAGCACAGCAGCACTGGATGAAACAGAGTTAGAGACTCAAACTAAAAGCGAAGAATGAAAACCTACGTTAGCGTGTAACATCAGGCCACACAGAGAAACTCGTAACCGAACTCTTGTGAGTCTGTGACCAGAAAAAGCCGAGCCTGCGAAGCCCGATAAAGACCCGAACAAAATCAAACGACTCGCCAAAGAAAGCAGTTAAAATCGCAGTGTTAAAAACCATGAAAAATGCGGATGATGAAATCACAACAATCAGCCGCCCGTTAACATGCGAAGAATGCTCTAGACACAAATTTCACAGGTCGGTTGAATTAACATTTGATTAAAGTCTTTTAAATTTTGCGGGTACCAGCTTAATAACTGGTGGGTTATTAGAAGATAATTTAGTATTACCTCATCATCTTGATAATATGGTGATTTTGATTTCATTCAATTATAACCGCTTTTCTGATTTTAAACACTTCAGTGGATGAGTTGCTATTGTTAGGAAATTTTAATTGTTAATTAAATGTCGTAATTGATTACAAATTAATTTTAAATTAATTTCATTGATAAAATGATTTCAACATTATCCACTGAATTAATCACAAGCGATCTTATAATTTGACAATCACAGTAAAACCTTTATTATTATCAAGAGGGGCAGAAATTTGAATTTCGTTTACAAGTAATTAGGATAACAGATTATTATTATTGTTTTTTGATGATGATGTTAATGACACCATGGGGAATGACTAAGTTTGGAAACTATTTTAATTATTATTATGGGAATCCAAAACTAGTGATTTAGAAGCCGTAAATTAATGTAATGATTAATTATGAATTCGAAAATTCTAATTACATTTAATAATTAATTACACTTCCTGTTTACATTTTGCAACAATATTGATTTATCAACTCAACTGCAGATTACACGTGTAAATTATAATCCTAAATGATCCTATTAATTTTAATTACAACATCATAAATTTTAATTAGAAACCACAAATTCTAATTTCAGACTTAACATAAGTCTGGCACTACCTGTAGGCCATACTTCATTTCCCTAGCTGATCTGGTTAACTCAAAAAAACAAAAATAATAATAATATATATATATATAATAATTAATTAAAATAACTTTATTAAGTTAAAATTAAATAAATGCATACAAATGTAAAGTCCTCTTTACTTAGGCCTGAGAGTAGATAGTGCTCCCCCTAGTGTTGTGTTGGAGAAGTGACAGTGACACCATACAATCAAGATGGCATCAGACATTCAAAGATGGTGTGACATGCATCGTATGTGCCACCATTAACCAAGGCAAGCCTGGCCATACAAAACTGTGTAGACCAGAGCCACCCAAGGGACCTTGGGAGTTACTCCAATTGGATTTCATAAGCCCACTACCTAGTGCCAAAGGGGGATATCGTTATTGCCTTGTGATAACTGACAAATTTTCCAATTTAACAGTGCAAACAAAGTGGCACGAGTAGTAGCGAATCAAATCCTCCCACTCTGGGGAGCACCAATCACTCACACACAACCTGAAATGTGGGAGGTGGGTGTTGCGTAACACTCCAAGGGGCCATCCACACAAAAAATCACAGTTGCACCAAAAGAGACAGTTACATGGCCTCCCGGATTAGTACCGGATCCAAATTGCACACCACAAATTTGTTGTAGTTCAGGTAACACCCACCCACCTACAAAGAAACATTTCAGGACACACTCGAGCACCAAATTCATGTACAACCTCACTGCCTGGTATCGACTTAAAATAGATCCAGGTGACACAATTAGGTAACATGCATACACTACACGAAAAATCTAAAACAATGGCATAGACCCAAAATTGTACCACTATATTAAAAATTTGGAACCTGCAACATATAGGTGCACTCATACAGAAACGCATAATAAACACACATATGAGATTCACCAAGCTAATGTACTTGTCTGGACCAACCGAAAGGAAGGAATGTATTGTGTCGGGGAATGTTTGCATTGCATAGACAATTTCACCAATCCACACAACTGTTACTTTATTACATGATGTAAATTTGGTAATGACACATGTAACTTATAACATTTCTGCTTATACAAAACATTGTATTACTTATGATGAGTCATATGCATGGCTACAGTCACGAATCGATGATTTAATTTCTGATTACAAAGACAGACTTGCCGTCCAAATTCCACCTGCTCGCTCAAAACGAGACCTGCTCAGCAGTATAGCCGGCCTGTTCGGATCAATTAATTCAGCAGCCAACACTTATAAAATAACCAAACAATCTCAATTCTCCACATGGTTGACAGATCAGATGGCCACTGGTTTCCAACACATCACCAATAGCAATGATAATATTATCAAAGCGGTTCGTTCCGAGGCGCAGGCGCTTCTAACGATCAGCCACACATTGTTCAATCAGACCCGTACCATCGAACGTGACTTAGCCTGCAGATCATATGCACAAGATTTATTCACTGCAACAAGACAGGAAATTTTAGATCTTCGTCTTCACAAGACCCCGAGACATGTTTTGAACGATCTAATTGAGGTTTTAGATTTACATAGATGGTTCTCTTCTGAAAAATGTAAAGTATTCAGAATTAATATCCACAATTGTGATGTATACTGGAAACGAATGTATTGGTTATATTTTGATTTAATTGAGGTTTTAGATTTACATAGATGGTTCTCTTCGGAAAAATGAAAAATGTAAAGTATTCAGAATTAATATCCACAATTGTGATGTATACTGGAAACGAATGTATTGGATTTTTTGCCACTTTTCCTTTAATCCACCCAGATCAAGTTTATCCAAATTCCACTAATATTCGATCCATTGGCATGGTAGTTAAAGATCAGGAAATTAAATGGGATCACCTACGTTGAAGAGTACTGAGACCTTATTTACCAGTCGCACTTGTCATGAAATTCACAATTATGTTGTCTGTACATGTAATGCATTACAACCTTTCTCTCCCAATGATAGCAAACTCATAAGTGTTGAATCTTTGCATGACCATTCAAATGCGATTCAGGTGTCTCATACACAGTGGTGTGTCATCAGTGAGATGAATTCGTTCACATATGGAGGACTGACCTGTCCTGCTGATCACTCATTTTGCTTGGAAGTGACAGAGGACCTTTCTATGGGCCAGATCGACATCCTCAGAAGGATGCCAAAGGACGCAGAGGTCTCCCCATGGCGGGACGACACCTTTTCCCCTTAAAGCTGCCCACCTTACAACGACGAAAGTGACACTGCAGGAAACACCGTGAGTGGCCCAAACAGTGCCAAAGAGAGGAAACTGTAAGCCCGGGCCCGGTGCCAAAATGTCTGGGCCCCCCTAGAGAGGAAATGTGGGCCTGGTGTCAGTAATCAACGGGAGCTATCTCTTGCATATAGCAGCAACATCCAGGACGCAGCACACTGGGGGGTTTCACACCCTGTGCTGACGGTCCGCACGAGGGACCGGCTGCAGTCGCCATTCTCCCCCCTCCCCTCATCACCTAAAATCCATGCAATGTAATATGTACAAAAAGTAACTATACATGTTTGATATCTTTTGAAATGTCTCAGTGTGCCTGGTAAAATGGTCTCATTCTCCCAATCATAACGAAAAGCTAAAAGAAGTTCTAAAGTATGAGGAAATATAGTGCACAACTTAAAGGTGTGCCCTCCCCCTGATTTCCTACTCAAAACACCTCCTGTATGTAAATAAGTAATCCCGGCCACAGGATCTCCAGAAGCCTTTTGGTTGCCTATTCTAAAGACTAATTATAATGACAAGATACCACCTGGGTACCCACCTGGGTGGGTCTATTGAATTATCTGGGTATATAAGGGAAAGGGACACAAAGTTCTGGGCGTCTGTAGGAGGATTGCCCGCACAACCACTGTGTGTAGTTTTCAGTTCCAGCTATGGTTAGGAGTCAGTAAGCTGATTGCCCGCACATGTCACTTGTGTGTAGTTTTTCATTGCCAGGTAGTAATTTCTACAAATTCTTCAATTCCTGAATTATTGTTATGTTATGGTTAACCGTTGATTCTATTCTTGTAACATTGGAGCTTTGAATTATTGTTTTGATTACCTGGTCAATAAATTGTAACGTTTGATTCTATTCTAACTGCCTCTGAAGATTGCTTTCTCTCTACTAGATTAGTGGATTCGTATATTTCCGCAAGCCTGCGTCAGTTTTAGCGACGGCTAATATCCGGCATCTTTTAAGTGTGCTTGGGTGTAGGGACGGGCTAATTCCGTTCAGTGACGGTGAACGCCGTCTGATCAGACTGAATTCGGGTACGTCCACACCTCTGACTTTGATTTAATGTTACTTTAAACAAAGATTTGGCCAATCCAAAGCTATTACGAGTGTAGTATATTGATCTGCTAACATATCTGATAGTGGCCAAAACCCTTTACTGAAGTAAACGATTGAGTTCGAGTTCTGAGGGTGCCCCATGAGGGTTATTGATGTCTCTGATTGTGTACGTGTGAATTTACGGCAAATCTCAGATACGTAACCATAATTTACCTCTGACTGATGACCGGGCCTGATGAGATTGTGTCCGTGAGACCTGTGGAAAACAGGACCTCTGAGCGATATAGTTTCCCTACATCTGAACGGGTAAAGTATTAAACGGAGCTGAAAAGAATAATCAATCATTCGTTTTCCTGTTTTAATGATGCACAGATATCATTAAAACCCCTTTCATTTTATGGAGTCAGATGAAATAACGAGATAAAATATATAAGAAGAAGTGTTCCATTTTAATGTTCTTGTTGTGTCGTGAAAAGGAAAGATCGTAACACGCAAAGCCCTTCACCCGCTGAACGACTGCCGTCATTGGATCGTTCCAGCCGGGTCCTTTCTTACAGTTCTGTCATTCAGAAACATGGCTTTTCATATCACTGCTATGCTGATGACACTCAACTCTACCTCTCATTCCATCCTGATGAGCTGACGATAGCTGCTCGCATCTCAGCATGTCTTGCAGACATTTCTTGCTGGATGAAGGACCATCACCTTCAACTCAACCTAGCTAAGAAATAACCACTTGTAGTTTCAGCAAACCCATCGTTGTATCACAATTTCACCTTCCAATTAGGCTCATCAACCATAACTCATTAAAAAACAGCCAGAAACCTTGGAGTTGTGATTGATGATCAGCTGAATTTCTCAGACCACATTATTAAAACTGCCCGGCCTGTAGATTTGCATCATATAATATTAAGAAGATCAGGCCCTTTCTCTCTGAACATGCAACACAACTCCTTGTTCAGGCTCTTGTTCTGTGCAGACTTGACTATTGTGATGCTCTCTTGGCCAGTTCCATCAAACCTCTACAATTAATCCAAAACGCTGCTGCAAGATTAATCTTTAATGAGCCGTAAAGAACACACGTCACACCTCTGTTCATCAATTTGCACTGGCTACCAATAGCTGCTTGCATTAAATTCAAGGCATTAATGTTTGCCTACAGAACCACCTCTGGCTCTGCACCCCTTTACCTAAATTCATTACTTCAGACTTATATGCCCTCTAGAAGCTTGCGTTCTGCAAGTGAACGACGCATTACTGTACCATCCAAAAGTGGCACAAAATCACTTTCACTGACTTTTTCATTAACTGTTCTCATCTGGTGGAATGACCTGCTTACCTCAATCCCAGCAGCTGAATCCTTACCCATCTTCAAGAAACGGCTAAAACACATCTCTTCCGTCTTTATTTGACCCTCTAACTCTAGCACTCTCTAATCTAATTCTATTTGATCTAATCTGTCTTCTTTTTATTTAAAAAAACACACACACATTTGAGCCTCCATCAAATGCATATTTATTCTCTAATTGCTAGTTTTTCTTGTAAAACTAACACTAAGTTTATTTTTTCTAAATTCTATATACTCTTTAAAAAAAAAAACATTCCTACATGTACTGCGTTAGGCTAACCAGGAGTTGTAATAGCACTTGCATATTGTTGCTCTTTTGTTGGTTTTGATTGCTTCTATAATGTCCTCATTTGTAAGTCGCTTTGGATAAAAGCATCTGCTAAATGACAAAATTAAAAAAGAATAAATAAATAATCAAATCATCTGTGAATAAATGCAAATATTCCCTAAAAACATCCAGTAAAGACATTGATGCGGTCAGGATGCGCTGGTGTACTGACGAAACATGCTACCTATCAGATTGTGCTACCAATAATATATTTGCATTGTTTTAAGGGTAAGTTTAGGGTAAGGGTAGGTGTGGGTGGGTATGTTTAGGATATGTGTAGGTATAAACATTTGAAAAAGCCTCAAATTACAAGAATAAGATGCTGTTAGCACAATCTTATAGGTAGCATTTTTCGCTATCGATTTGTTCTAGCTATCTTTTTTAATGGGATGTTGCACAATCTGAGCGGGTAGCACAAATCATCAGAACATCGGCTTCCCTTTAAATATGATTGATGATTGCGGCCGAACCTGCTTTGCCCTGAGAGTGACAGAGATGCTGCCTCTTCAACTACAACTTCGAATGAAGACGTCAGCCAAAGTGAGCACTCTTTAATAACAGAACCAGTGCTCGAAATGTGCCGCATTGCCTGTATGCATTACGGCACTTTTATATATTAATCTTTATCGCTCAGAGTCACAGCGTAAGTATCAGGGTAATTAGAAATTATACTATAAAAATCAGACTACCCAGGAGGCAGAGGTGGAAAGTAACGAATTACATTTACTCGCGTTACTGTAATTGAGTAGCTTTTTTGTGTACTTGTACTTTTTTAAGTAATGTTTTTAATCTGTAATTTTACTTTTACTTAAGTATATTTTGTGGGAAGTATTGTACTTCGCTACATTTTAAAACACATTCGTTACTGAGTAAAAAAAAATCGCTCAGTGGAAAAACTGCAGCAAATAATGGGCAGAAGAAGAAACTGGCGCTAAAAATCACAAGAAAGATGCAGACGGGCAAGACAGGCGTTTTAAGGGGCCGCTCACATATCGCGTCTTTTGCGCGCTTAAGTTCGTTATTTCAAATGTAGACGCGCGGTATGCGCGCTCATAATGGAAGCGACGCAGTCGCGGTGCGACGCGCTCGTTTTTTCCAGGCGCGTCCGCGCCGCATCGAGATAAAAACATCTCAACTTTTCAGAATGCCGCATGCGCACCGCAGGTCATGTGATGAAATTTCCTTCTTGTAACGGAGAGTGCAGCTGATGGTTGCTTAGCAACGACAAACGCCTCCGGAGCGCAACCGCCCGAGCGCATTGGAAAAAAGGAGAAAGCAGCGCGCCTAGCGTTTTCCATGCGTTTTTAGGCGCGATATGTGAACGGCCCCTAATGGTGCAGACCCAGCTGAAAACCAAACCCCGTCGTATTCTGCTGAAGTTGAATTCGAAGGAAATGAAGTGAACCCCTGGCCATATATTCATGCTCTATTATGCAGTGTAAGATGTGTTTGCCTCGGGAGACCGAACTAGCAGCTTATAACATCTCGACATCAACCCTTCGCAAGCATGTAGAGGTAACGTAACGTAAATACTTACATCGTTGCATTGGTGGTTAAAACGAAGCTTTGACGGTTTAGCAAAAGGTTTTGCACAAATGAGCCAAAAAGACAGTGGTGCAGGGTGTGCAATATCATCTGAGATAATATAATAATTGTTGTTTTAACGGGAGTGCTTTCTTTCACTGCGTGATTCAGTCTGTTAAAATGCGTTTAGAATGATCACAAAATTGAAGATATAGAAGCAGAAAATTAATATATTTATATAATTTAATATAGTAAGTCAACATCACACGAAGAATGCCGTTTTTCTCAAAAAAATCACCATGATTACATCGGCCTGTAGTTTTTCTTTTTACAACAGTTCAAAAAACAAGAAGTTAATTAAGAGACTTTAGACACCATATTGCCTGTTTTTGCTCTATTTCGACAACAAAAATAATTCCAAACACAGTTTTGCGTCTCTGACTCTGAGCAATGACGGTGTTTCATTCCTTGAATTAACCGTTTAAATGATTCTGTTCAATCGCAATGACTCACTTATCAGTGACTTACTGACACCTACTGGTGGTTCTAATTTAACATTTAAAGTATCTTTTGATTATTATTATTATTTTTTTTCTAATGACTATTTAACATTTGTGACCCTGGACCACAAAACCAGTCTTAAGTCGCTGGGGTATATTTGTAGCAATAGCCAACAATACATTGTATGGGTTAAAATTATACATTTTTCTTTTATGCCAAAAATCGATTTTCTCAATATTTGGATTTTTGCTCCCTCAGATTCCAGATTTTCAAATATTGTCCGATCATAACAAACCATACATAAATGGAAATATTATTTATTCAGCTTTCAGATGATGTATAAATCGCAATTTAGGAAAATGGACCCTTATGGTTTTGTGGTTCAGGGTCACATTTTATGTCTTATTTATCAAAACATTATTTCTGCATTTGTAACTGCAGGCTAAATGCATTCATGTCAGTGTGTAAATACATCTATGCCACTTCAGATGAAGCTTCTGCATTTCCTCTGCATTGCAAAGATTAATTTTGTTGATACTGATTTAATTTGCCTGGTAACAGCCCAAATGTGTTATTATTCTAAATAACTGATTCCTTTAATTAAAAACACCTAGTTTGAGATTTATAGGCCCATATCCCAGGTGTGTCAAACTCAGTTCCTGGAGGGCCACAGCCCTAAAGAGTTTAGTTCCAACCCTGCTCCAACACACTTACCATGTAGTTTTCAAATAAGCCTAAATGATTAGTTTAGCTGGATCAGATGTGTTTAATTAGGGTAATATCTACACTGTGTAGGGGCCGTGGCCCTCCAGGTACTGAGTTTGACATCTTTGGTCTATCCCATTTTTTCCTCCCTCTCATTGTTAAAATGTAACTAAGTAATTTTTACTCAGAGTAAATTTTAAATGAGCTACTTTTTACTTTTACTTGAGTATATTTTTAGACTGGTACTTTTACTTGTACTTAAGTAAAATTTCAGTAATGTAATGGTACTTTTACTTGAGTAGAATATTTTTGTACTCTTTCCACCTCTGCCAGGAGGGGTAATGAGTGAAATTCTATCAGAATAACTGAATTCCGCCTACAAACGTTTGCCAAGCAAATGGTAAATGTGAGCGCATCTTAACAAGTATCTAATTTGCCTGGCTGTAATCAATATCAGAAAGGCCCAAATTGTAATCCCCTACCTCTCAGAAAGGAATACAGAGACATACAGTAAAGACTGTACTGTCAATTTAGCCCACTATGGGGAGCCATATAATAAACAAAATTTTTCAGTCGGCAAAGGCTTTAGTAACGAGCTGCTTTTTGTTGCTTGTAACATGGTAATGTTTGCATAAATAGCAAGAGGAATCAATTTCTGCAAACCATTCATTGTAAACCAAAACAAAACAAATATTATACTAACTACTGTATTTGTCTATGCAGGTGTACTTTGTCATACTTCTTCAATAGTCCAATACACTACATGTTTCTTTGATAACCTTCAGACACATATCAAATTGCACATTTTAGTATTTTTATAAATTAATTAATGCATGTTCTTAATAGCAAATGTTGAGGAAGGATGAATTTAAAACGTGGAGCAGTGTGTATGTGTGTTTTCTGTATATGTAATTATAATGATTTATTTTAATGCTTGTGTAACCCACTTCTAGTTGATTACACTAGCTCTAGCTTAAAATACACTTTTAGTAAGGTAATGATAATTACAGACAGCACAACATGTAAAGGAAATAATAAACTAAGAAAACAAAAGCTGGCATAACTAGAGCGAGAAAAACACACAATGCCGTGTCATCAGTGTCTTGACGCCAAAGAATGATTTAGATGTAAAAAGAAAGAGTTACAGATCTGGGACCGTATTCATGAAAAATTTTCTTCTAATGACAAAATTATTAGAAAAGTGGGTGTGTCCCCTTATAATTAAAGAGAAGATCCTAGTATAGATAATAGTTATTCACTTAAGCCTTAAAAGAGCTCTTAAGATCAAAAAGTGTAAGGAGTATGGAGGAGGACTTTTAAGAGGCTTAAGAGTTTCTTTAGCAGAGGAGAAAAAACACACAGAAAAATGTGTTGCACCTCACTGCCCTGAACTGAACAGCTTCAAACTATCTTAAGCCATGTGCTCCAGAACATCATGTGACTCAGCACATCCTGTGCATCACAAAACTGGGCCGTGCCTTGCTGCAGTTTGGGCCCTGGAGAAGTGGTGGTACTATCTGGAAGGTCATTGCTTCACAGAGGTAACTGACCATGCATCGCTAGGGTGGGTATTCATGACCAACAAATCTAGCACACAACTTAGGCACCGGACATTACGTTTGCAGGAATTAAGTACAATACTGTTCCAGATGCCCTTTCCTGTGCATCCTAGGACCAACCTCTCCTGTCAACCTGTGCCACTGTATTAAAACCCACAAAAAATTAGATGACTGTCTTTCCTTGTACTGATGATGAGGTATGGAAAGCCCAACAATTAATTCATTCAACAAGAGGATGCAAAAGTGTAATCAGTGTATCAATCTATTCTGGTAAGAAAATGGTCATGCCTCTATTACTCAGACCATTATTGAAGACAAAGTCTATCGTATCTAAACTCAAACCCAATTCCTTACGCACCAGGCTTTTGAGTTTTTTCATGATGACCCTTTTTCAGGTCATCTCGGGAGATACAAAACCTGTAAGAGATTGCAGTCTCTTGTTTACTGTCCTAATATGAGTTTGGATGTCAAGAATATGTCCAAAGGCCTGTTTCTGAAAGGAGGTTAAGTGAAAGCTCTGAGTATGTTAAACCTGAAATGAAGGAAACGTATTTGGTTACTGACGTAACCTCGGTTCTCTGAGATACGGGAACGAGTACTGCGTTGCTAGATGCTTATGAGGAAAACTGCTTTTCTCCGATAACTGAAGCCTTTTTTCAGTAAAGCAGTTATAGACTAGTTCTCTCATAGTCTTTGAGAGAAGCAGTCTATCAGCTGAAGTTAAAAACAGCTCGTAAGTGTATTTACTTGTCTCATTAGTGTTTAGTGCAGTTGCTAGGAAATGCTTGTTTTGTTTACTGTGTAGAGACATGCTGAAGTCGCGTTAGGTCTCGTACTGTATCGCGTCTCTTGTCAGTGTTTGCGCTTGCTTGGCCATTTGTTGTGATAAACAGGAAAGTGTGTCCAGCTGAATTCAAATAGAGATTTGATAGACGGGTTTAAAAAAGGTTATTATACCGCGGCAGCCATCGCGTGAAGACCGAAGAGTGAAAAGACCATCGACTCTACCGTCCGACACCACCGGCAAGGGATATAAGTATCGCTTTTTATTTATCCTCTTTCTTACTGCTTGTTTCCCTTCTGTTTTTATAACCAATTCCTACTATGTGTAAGGAAGTTGTTGTTTGTTAGCATGTGTGTTTGGCAGTGTTCTTTTTTTAGGATTACTGATAAACTACTGCCGTTTGATTTATCTATTTTAGTATTATTTCAATTTTGTCTGAATTTATTATCTTTATAGGTATTTTCTTGAGTTTAAGTTTTATTTAATTTTAGTTATTTTAGTAATGTAACTTCTACATACTACATGGAAATGAAATAATTTATATATATGGGTGTTTGGCTTAGTGTCATGTTAGAATCATTATTATACTCATACCTTTTGTTGTTTTAATATTTTGAATTGTTTTAGCTTTATTTTTTGTTTTCATTTAAATGTTTAGCTTTGAATTGTTTTGAAAATAAATGTGTGTGTGTGTGTGTTGTATGTCCACCTTTGATCTCATAGGTTCTGATCCAATATAAGAAGTGAGAACTGTCCATCTTAACTGCATTTGATTCACTCCTACTCAGAAATGGGCCCATTTTACATTGATTAAATTCAAGCTGATTGGCTAAATAGTGACAGATCCACATGTGAGCTGAGACCCACACACACACACACACACACAAACACACACACACACACTCTCTCTCTCTCTCTCTCTCTCTCTCTCTCTCACACACACACACACACACACACACACACACACACACACAATCTCACTCTCTCTCACACACACACACACACACACACACACACATGTTGGTTTTTATGGTTTACGGGGACTTTCCATAGGCGTAATGGTTTTTATACTGTACAAACTGTATGTGCTATTGCCCTACACCTACCCTACACCTAAACTTAGCCCTCACAGGAGATGGTGGATTTCAACTTTCCCTCAAAAAAACTCACTCTGTATGATTTATAAGCATTTTAAATTATGGGGACACTGAAAATGTCCTCATAAATCACCTTCTCCTTGTAATACCTATGTTATACCCATGTCATTATACAAATTTGTGTCCTCATAAACCACATAAACATGCACACACACACACACACACACACACACACACACACACACACACACACACACACACATAGACACACACACACACACACACACACACACAAACACACACATATAACAACCAAATCGTACATCTAAAACATTCAGAAGTTTGTTTGCACACTTGTACATTTATGAATAGCACTTTGCATTTGTGAAACACATTTTTGTGAAATTTTTAGTGAATTTTGGTTATTGAGAACATACTTTTATTGTTTATCAAAATGTGTTAATGTCTTTTTGTACTCATTTCTTTGGCCATCATGTGTTACAAGATGCACAGACCCAAAATGTAATGAGCAATTAATACTGAATGTTGCAGTGCTGATATATCCTAAATTAAATTATTTTAATTATAGTTTAATATTCACCTCCAGATTTTGTTATGCTTCTTATGGTATTAGATATATATATATCAGTGTTGTTTACATTTAATGACTTATAATAAACAAACATGTTATTAATATCACCGCAGGGAGGCGCCAACGGTGACACGCATGTTGTCATAAAGTGCTGCAACACTATTTCAGCTTCTACAAATATAAGATACAATATATATATTTGTGCATTTTCATAACAGTTATAAGGACCACCGCTAACTAATGTGCGTCTAAAAATATTCGGCTTAAAAGGAGTTACTTGTCGGCTCAGTGCTGAAGAACAGCTCCAGTCCGCAGCACATTGAGCGCCTGGAATGAATCGGTTCGTTCGGATGATTCGTTTAAATGAATCAGTACACGGAATCGTTTGACGAAGAGTTGCCAGAAGTAAATCAACGTGTCATATAGCAGTACAAGCTTTAACCAAACACAACTTTGTTTTCGATTACGCCATTGTCTTCCAATACCCAGCGTGTTATACAGCGTTACTCGCAGTGCTCTCTGTCGAGTCATTCACAAATACAGCGCGAATCGGTTCGACCGAGTCACTGAACAAACGGTTCAAATAATGATTCGTTTGCGAATCGGACACCAATACTGTATACTGCATCAGTACTAGGAGTAATATGGCAGTGTACCGATCTGAACAAAGCTGTGATACGACTGAACTCTCCATCTATCATCTGAATCAGCGGAATCGATTCAGTTTGAAGTCGCTTCAGTTCTCCTGCAGGTGCGGGGAAAAGAGCTGATAGGATGGAAGTTCTCTATGGAGGTCTAAACTAACAGCTCGTGCAGATGATGATCACTTCGGCGACTTCTGACAATCGATATTTACTGTTCATCTCAGATCAGTTCGCTTCTGCTCATATTAAAGCACATCTTCATGAAGTATATCTGATTTAAACTTGTGGAAATACATCGCAATCATCACCCGTTCCTCTGTGAAGGCACTCAGCATCATCCAGTAAGTTAACGCATTGACTGTGTTATATACAGCTCTCGTGTGGATGATTATACGACATTAATATGTTAGTTCACCAATGCATAGCTATTAATGATTGTTTTAAGATGTACAGTAAGGAATACTTGACCACTGTAAAAGTCACCATGGTAACAAGTAAAAGATGTGCTTGTATGATTGTATTGTATAAAGTGTAACTGTGCAGTTCATTCCTGCTTGATGTTTTTAATCAAGGTTTTAGTCAATAAACAAACCAAAAAATAAACTTAAAATAGGTAAACGTTCTGAAAGCTGTTATTGAAGGAACAATAAGCTTGTATTTATATTCTAGTGCCATGTATACTGGGGCAGATTTGATAGGGTTAAAATAACTATGGTTTTAAATACTCTTATAAGACACATTATACATGAAACCAGACATGCATGGCCAAACATTTGGTGATATTCAATGGTAACAAGTGTTCTTCTGCACTACAGGAGTCAGTTCTTTTTTATACATATATTTGTTGGTTCATATAGGTTTTATTCATGTTTAGTTTCTCTGTGGCTGGGATCTTAGGAGTGTGGTGGATGAAGCTTTATAGATCAAGATTTGGAAAGATTTTAAAATCTTTGATTGAGACTTTATTGTGGCGTTTATCTTTTTGTGTTAATAATAGCTTACAAATGTTAGGTTTATGTCAAATGTGTGGGTCTTTGTGTGTGTGTGTGTGAGAGAGAGAGAGAGTGAGAGTGTGTGTGTGTGGGGGAGGGGGGTACCTTCATACACGCAATACACACACACACACACTCTCACTCACTCACTCACCCACTCACTCACACACACCCTCAGTCACATGCAAACACACACACACACACTCTCTCTCACACACACACACACACACACACACACACACACACACACACTCTCTCTCTCTCTCTCACACACACACACACACACACACACACACTCTCTCTCTCTCTCTCTCACACACACACACATACACACACACACACACTCTCACTCTCTTTCTCTCACACACACACACTCTCTCTCACTCTCTCTCCACACACACACACACACACACACACACACACACACACACACACACTCTCTCTCTCACACACACACACACACACACACACACACACACACACACACTCTCTCTCTCTCTCTCTCTCACACACACACACACACACACACACACACACACTCTCACGCTCTCTCTCTCTCTCTCTCACACACACACACACACACACACACACACACACACACACACACACACACACACACACACACACACTCTCACTCTCTCTCACTCTCTCTCACACACACACACACTATACCCTTTAGCTTGCATTAGTTGTTTATAACAGTGGCTCTGGATTTCAATATTTCATGCCTGACTCGAACACATTTTGAGAGCATCTCTGGCGTATTGACCACTTGATGCAGCTCTAGATGTGTTTCTATGTTCCTGTAATGTTGATAAACTAAATCTGGCAGAGGTCTTGAGTTCGGACTGCTCTGCCCATACACACCACCTTTGGCTCAATGCTTAGTGTACAACACAGAAAAGCGACTCTATCAATGAGTCAATTCTGTGTTTTAATGAGCTGAATTCTGAAGTGAGAGCAGGGCTAATGCATCATTCTCTGATGTACAGTAGCAGTGCTTGATTTTTTTGGCTGCTAATGCATGATGGATTAATGACGAGTTCTTGTGGCCTGTAGCCGATGTAATTTCTCTTTAAATGCACTCTTGTTTACTATCTCTAAAAATTTTTTTCCTTTACTAATAATATGCATATTTTCTATTACAATTATTAAGAAATACATTACGGGTGTTATAATTCACGTATAGTTTGCAGTCAACAGGGTAGACTATATTTCTGTCGTCTGTATCGAATCAGTGTCCCGTGTTAGGATGTGTGGTAATACATCAGATGTAGTATTTTTAATATAGATGCTTTTAATGGACAATACAACATGCAGTCAGGTTTAAAGCATACAATACAATATAATACGAATTGTATTTCTATAGCACATATAAAACAACTACCGTTGACCACTATCATTACATACAGTCACACAAACAGAATTAAACATTAAAATGCAAAACCCGATTCCTCAAATCAATTCTAAAAGCTCTACGACTTACAGATGATGAAGGTTTAATATGCATTGGGTTCCATAATCAAGCAGCTATCTCCCTTTGATAGCATAACAGTTTATCCACTAATTCTGGCATCATTTACTTTTCTTCTTTTCGATGTCAAAAAAGAGCCGGTCCGTTCCCCACACAGAGCTCACGGGTGTAAGACAATAGCACGAGGGGTAGGAATGACATGAGGCTTAGTAAGGGAAAACAAAATGTCTATTTTAGTGTGAACCAGTCCTCTACATAACAAAAGTAGACGCTCTTTAAGTTTCATTGGTTTGTTGAACGTACGGAGGTGAATGCAGCGTTCATAAAGCCCGAGACTGACTCTGGCTAAATGAAAACACATGCCGTGTCTCTGCCACCACCATTTATCCCCGTCAACCCCCTTGGCCTCTAAGACAGCACTCGTGTTTGCCATGGAAGAAATTCTAATCTGCTGTCTTCAATGGAGCTCTTTGTAGCTGGCAGCCAGGACCAAACACAGGAGTTTCCACAAGCTGAATTTTATTATTGTGTAAATCCACAATCCACACACATTTCAAATGAAGCTGTCACTACGAAGACACTTTTTAGCTAGGAGACTTATACCAGAGGCGTTGGGCTCATTGTGGATCGCAGAGAGAGCGGTTTGTGTAAAGATAAATCCCAGCTCTCCACTGAACATAATAGCTGCAACCCGAAGTTGAATAGATTTATTTGAATTAATTTTGCAAGCGGACATTTATAATTAAATTTCACACGTGCAAATCCAGTCTTGATGGATGCTCATCCGACCAGTGCATGGCCGTAATCAAATGGACTGAAAGAGACAAGGCTGCTTAGCATTTAAATGGCCTGTGCGGTGTTAGAAGAAGCCTAGAGGCGTATACATAGTGAGAGCGAGTCTCTGTTATGAATGTGAGACGATGTGAGCAGATAAAGAAGGTCAGACGGCACAGCGACGTGGCATAAATAAAGTTTAACAACTGCTAAATATTCTGGAAAATATTATATTAAATAAAAATAATGGCATGGACTATAATATTTTGTATGTTTATACTAAAATAGAATACTAGACATTAAAATAGAATTACCAAAGGACAAAATTAACAAAGATTTAAATACTTTCAATTTGCATTAAAAATGTATTAATATTAACTCTTATTCAACTATTTTCCTCATCAGACACAATACTATAAAGCAACAAGTGATAATATGTGTCTCCTTCTGTGTTAATAAGATGGTTTTATTTCCTTAACAAGTGATTGATTGTTTATTAGTTGATTCTGATAATTGCATTGCTTGCTTTAAGCATCACTCTGACCCATTCTGCTCAATTTACAGATGATTATGAACATCAGAGACGTGCATTATGGCATTCGCATGTTCATCAAGCATTCGTGCAATCATCGTAATTACTGTTACGTGAAGCTTTAGCTTTTCCACCTCAGTAGGCGCTCATAGAAAACAATTATATGAATTGCTATTGTAATTTTGGGAAGATGAGGAGGCGTGGCTTCACTTGTCTCTTTGGAGAGAATATCCCGCGCTGATCCATATGTGCATATGTATTATAGATAAACATGATGTATTCATGAGACACATGCTACTGTAGCTGCTTATGGGGTTGTCCGTTATATGCTTTTCTCCATAGACGTCTATTGTAAGTGCATGACTGTCAACCCTAGATGCAATTTCTATGTTTTTCTCATCACAAGCACTCTTGAAGAACAGACAGGGGCAGTACAGCATTTTGACTTGCTGTATAATACGAACTGAACATTAGGGCTGTGAATTCATGCAGACCCCATGTAGTAAAATAGGACGGCATGCAGTACAATTATGGTGCCCCAATTGCTCTTAGTGCCGCCACCTTATTCTGATATTTTAATGGTTGGAAAACCAACCACAACATAAATGCATATCTGCCACCTACTGGACTGGAGTGTGAACCCTTAGTCGATGCACAGGCTGCTGCCACACTTGCAGGTACTGTACATATCAGCTTGTTTCTAGCATGTTACTTGGCAGGATTAAAGAGGTCCTACACACAGTCCTCACCTCCCCCTAAACAACACGCAAACAATAATGTGAGAAAAGCCAAAAGTGTGTGAATGTGCAGTGGGTTCATGTTTTGCAGTCTTTTCATCTCTCGTGTGCTCTTGGCTGAACAGACACAGTCACAGAGGAATCGCTGTATTAGCTGTCAATCATCTTACACACCTCACAGCTCATATGCTTCTGTTATGAAGTATAATTACTGCTTCTGAGGATTGTCTAATAGAGAAGACTTGAGTAAATCAGAACACCGGGATGCTTCTCAATCAATCAATCAATCAATCAATCAATCAATCAATCAATCAATCAATCAATCAATCAATCAATCAGTAACTGACCCCCAGTACATACAGTGGGGCTGTCCAGTCCAGTCCTGCTCACACACACCAGTGGTGTGTAATTATCAAGCGCTTCTGAAGATCTTCATCAGCTGGTGTACTGTACAGTAGGCCTATATACAGTAATGCCATGCTCTCTGATGAGGTTTGAGGATTGATTAGTGGTGCTCGTGTCCGGTATGGTCCAGTGATGAGTCAATGTCTTCCACTGGTTATGCTGATTGTTACAGTAAAAGCAGCTGGAGCCAGATTTAATTACTAACCTGATGTTTTATAATTATTTTGAACAATTTTATACATATATACATGATGACACTTACTTATAACCGCAAATTTTTTATAATAATCATGATCATAATCAAACTGGAGACACTTGCTGGCTACTGTTTCTTTACTATCATAGATTTTTTACCTAAATTCACACAAAACTATTAGACATTTAAGCTGAAGGCCTTAGGCAGGTTTGTGTACACTCCGTGTATAGCACGGAACAAGGATGGATTTGTAACCTTTAAATCAAATAGCTGAGCAGAGGTATGGCTTAGGTGTTTTTGTATGTTGTAATTCTCACTGACAGCTTCTTGAGTAGTACACAGCATCTTCTTGTAGATGCTCTTGGCCATAATATGTTTCTATAACATATCTTAAACATGATGCAATTATTATTTAACTTTGTGTTTGATGGTGGCTGTAGTGTGGCGTTTTATACGTGGATACGGTGTTGAGTGCTGATGCTGGTTTATTCTTACAAACACAAAAGCAGAGCATCTTGGTGTGGTTACACTGAGAGGCCAGTCGACTCCGGCCAGCTCGCCTCCTGTGATGTGATTAAAGCTGGCTTAATAGTGCCAGCATGCTTCTCCAGTGAACTTCTGTCACCTGAGCTGAGAAATCTCACTGCACCGTACTGCCAGAAAACAGCTCAACAAGACACAGTCTGAGTGTTCATCAGGACCAATGAGACCAGGGCTCTCTGTATTCTCCACTCTCTCGCTGATGGAGTTGGGCTCCTTGATTAGTTGTGGACACTTCATTTTTGGCATTATTGTCGAGTTTACTGCACAGATACTATTTGAAGAGAACTCAACTGAGCTGATGATGACATCACTGAATCAACAATGAACTGACTTTAACTGAAATATTGACTGCTCTTTTAAGAGTTGCTTTAAAGCAGCAAAGATGAAGATCAAGGAACCAAAATCCATCAGCGAGAGAATGGAAAATACAGAGAGCCCTGGTCTCATTGAATTTGGTTTGCATTATCGACACAATTTTCCCAAAGCCGCTTTGACAATAAAGTGGCTACATAAATAAAGATGACTTGACTTGTATGGAAATACATTCAATTGAAAGAGTAATTGAATGATAAAATAGAGAGCTCTTGGGTCACGTAAACAAATACAAAAAAATAATAAATCCTTATTGTGTTTTCTGTTCTAGGCTGAAAATCTGTCCATGACACAAAAGTCAAGTAAAGTCAGATTTATTTATAGAGCACGTTGTACAATACAGATTAAATTAATTTAATTATTAATTATTAATTATTAATTAACATCTCTGACCAAATGTGACCCTCTCTGTAAAAACCAGGCTAAATTAAAAACAATCTAATTCTGAGATAACGAGCATCAAAGTTTGATTACAATAATTAATTTCACTATGATTTAAATCTTTGACATGGCCTTACTTAGTCAATATTAAAGATAAAAATAATACATTTTCATAGAATGTTCTTTATAATATGTAGGATGACTTTATGCAGAAAATAGTAACTGTCAAAAAAATGACTAGCTGGGTTTTCACAGAGAGTGTCACAAATGAACAAACCTTACTTTACTTTACTTTACTTTTTAGTCATTTAGCAGACGCTTTTATACAAAGCGACTTACCAATAAGAAAAAGTAACTAAAACTATTAGTTAAAACTCTATAAATACTATATATACACTTTTAAGAAAATTGAGAAATTAAATAAAATGACAACTTCAACTTCAACTTCAACTTTTATTTATTTGTATAGCACATTTTAATGCAATTGTATTGCCCAAAGTGCTTCACAATTTAAAAGAAAACATATACAATTTTTAAAAACAATAAAGTCTAACATAATTAATAAGAATAAACCACTTAAAATGAACCAACCCACAGATGAAAAATACCCTTTATCAGGTCATTACAAATCGGGGTATTTCCTTTACAAAAGGTCTCTACGAAAGTCTTGCCTCTCCGAAAGCTAATGTAAAAAGATGAGTTTTCAACTGAGATTTAAAAACTTCTAAGGATGGAGCCTGCCGAATATGAAGAGGAAGACTATTCCACAATTTGGGAGCCACGACCATAAATGCTCTATCACCTTTAGATGTTTTTTTGGAACGAGGAACTGCCAGTAACAGTTTATCTGCTGATCTCAGTGTCCTAGCCGATGTATAGTACTCTAAAAGATTGGTGATATAACTTGGGGACATGTTATGAAGTGCTTTGTAAACCATCAATAAAATCTTAAAATCGATCCTGTACTGAACTGGTAGCCAGTGAAGAGAAGATAATACTGGAGTAATATGATCCCTTTTTTTCATGCCTGTCAGAAGCCTGGCTGCAGCGTTCTGTACAATTTGCAGACGAGATAGATGTCGCTGACAGATCCCAACATAAAGAGAATTGCAATAATCCAATCTCGAGGTAATAAATGCATGGATAACGGTTTCTAAGTCTTTAAAACTAAGAATGGGTTTTAACCTGGAGATCATTCTAAGTTGGTAAAAACTGCTTTTCACTACCGACTTTATCTGATTGTCAAAGCTAAGAGTTGAGTCGATTATGACACCCAGGTTTCTTACACTGTTACACTGACAAATGCATACAACAACATTTCAAAACTAAATATTTAAATGAAAACAAAAAATAAAGCAAAAAACATTTCAAAATATTAAAACAACAAAAGGTATGAGTATAAAAATTATTCTAACATGACACTAAGCCAAACACCCATAAAAACCTTGTGATTTATGATTACAGGCTGCAGCACAGAATACAGTTACATTTAATATTGTAGTAATTATCAGTTTATTTGCTTTATACATTCATATGATAAGTGTATTCAAAATACTTTTGGTTTGAGTAGGATAGATGACTACTCATTTACTGAGGTCAACTAGATTTTAGGTCCAGGCTTTAAATAAGCATGGACTTAGAAAGGGTTTTAGCATGCTTATAAAGGCCCAGGTATACTTCACTTTCTGCATTCCATCCCGTCTCGCGCACAGCCACGTCCGTGCAGCTTTCAAAGTATAATCAGTCGCAGAAGAGTGCGGACGGACAAGCTTGACACATGCGCAGGACCAGTGTTCGGGAAAGTTACTTTTAAAAGTAATGTATTACAATATTGCGTTACTCCCTAAAAGTAACTAATTACATTACTTAGTTACTTTTGATGGAAAGTAATGTGTTACGTTACTTTTGCATTACTTTCGCATTACTATTTAAATATGAGCTGGGCTTGATTGTTTTTAATACAAAAAGCTCTATTTATATAGCTTTGCGTTATATTCTGAGTTTTCCTTTCACTGTTTTAATTCATTTTGATGAATACTAAATCATTTTGTTGTGAGTGGGATGAATTAATGCATATTCACTTTTAGTCTAGAACTACAGTAAGATCATGTTCACACTGCGCACACGCCTCTCTACTTCCGATTTCTCTCAATAGTAAGCAGAGGTGGAAAGAGTACAAAAATATTCTACTCAAGTAAAAGTACCATTACATTACTGAAATTTTACTTAAGTACAAGTAAAAGTACCAGTCTAAAAATATACTCAAGTAAAGTAAAAAGTAGCTCATTTAAAATTTACTCTGAGTAAAAATTACTGTTAACCCA
>CM049831.1:4069341-4092566 GCA_027422435.1 Schizopygopsis pylzovi | reverse complement strand
GGTTGGCTTGAGGGGGAATGTAAACAGCTGTGATTATGATCGCTGTAAAATCCCTCGGTAGCCAGAATGATCGACACAGAAGCATATGAAATTCCAGATCAGGGGAGCAGAAGGATTTAATATAGTGTAGGTGCCTTTCATCACACCACAAGTTGTTGATATAGAAACAAACGCCCCCCACCTCTGCTTTTCCCTGTGAGCTCTTTCGTTCCGTCCAAATAACGCAGCAGTCCCTTGTTTCTCGTTGGTATGAGATGTGCAGCCGCAGTTCACAGAGTTTGTTGTCCAGTGACTGAACGTTAGCCAGCAAAATGGTTGGAAGAGGAGGTCGGAAGGCACGGCGTCTCAGTCTGACGAGGATGCCAGCTCTCTTCCCTCTTTTTCGGCTACGTTTCTTTCGTCGCGGTCATACGGGCCATGTGGCCCAGACAAAGGGCCCTGATGCGGTGTCTCTGAACAAACCACCGGAATTCAAGAACTCAATGTCCTTGCATTATACAATTAAAATAACTTGACTTCGCTTTCAAAAGCACTCATCGGGCAGTATTACTTTTCCAAATTACAGTTACAGTTACAGTTATTAACGGAGGACCTCTACCACATATGGTTTCAGATGTGATTGGGAAAATATCTAAATATGGCTTAACAACAATCATACCATCACAGTCAGTTAGGAAAAAACTTGAGTGAAATACATAAATTATATTTAAATGAAAATCTTTTAAAATATAAACAAGAAAAAAAATAATTCAACAGGTAAATTCTTCAACTGAAACTTTCCTTGCACCATCTTTGTTTGATTATGGCTCTTGAAAAAATAGGGCCTTTGTCCTAGCTTTCTAAAACCAGTTTGGGAATCCTTGAATTAAATGTTACTACTATATTCTAAATATTTTACACAATTATTTAAATTTTCACATAGCCTATGGCAGTGGTTCCCAATCCCAGTGAAGAGCTACGCCATTTAGGGCTTTATAAGTAATTAACAAGATTTTAAAATCTATACAATGTTTAATAGGGAGCCAGTGCAGTGTTGACAGAACTGGACTAATGTGGTCATAATTCCTGGTTCTAGTAAGAACTCTAGCTGCTGCATTTTGAACCATCTGTAGTTTGTTTATTAAGCATGCAGGATATCCACCCAATAAAGCATTAGAATAATCTAACCTTGAGGTCATAAACGCATTAATTAATATTTCTGCATTTGAAATTAAGAGCGTAGGTCTCAGTTTAGATATATTTTTAAGATGAAAGAAATGCAGTTTTACAAATAGGCAAGGCAAGGCAAGTTTATTTGTATAGCACATTTCATACACAGTGGTAATTCAAAGTGCTTTACATAAAAGAAAGTGAAATAATCATTCACAGCAATAAAAACAAGGAGTTAAAAATAATAAAATAAGGAAATTTAAAATGATATAGAAATTGATTTAAAATGAAATTTAAAACAGTTAAATAGAAAAGGATTATACATAAAATAATGCAGTCAGTTCGGACGTAGCACAGTGCTCATTCAACAAATGCACAGCTAAATAGATGAGTTTTGAGACCGGATTTAAATGTGGCTAATGTTTTAGCACATCTGATCTCTTCTGGAAGCTGGTTCCAGCTGCGGGCGGCATAATAGCTAAAAGCGGACTCCCCTTGTTTTGTGTGAACCCTTGGTATTTCTAACTGACTCGATCCTAATGATCTGATTGGTCTGTTAGGTTTATATTCAGTGAGCATATCTGCTATATATTTAGGTCCTAGACCATTGAGTGACTTATAAATGAGTAAAAGTACTTTAAAATCAATCCTAAATGTAACTGGAAGCCAGTGTAAGGACCTGAGGACTGGTGTGATATGCTCATATTTTCGGGTTCTAGTCAGAATCCTGGCAGCAGCGTTCTGGATGAGCTGCAGCTGTCTAATGGTCTTCTTTGGAAGGCCGGTGAGGAGACCATTACAATAATCCACCCTGCTGGTGATAAAGGCATGAACAAGTTTCTCCAAATCTTGACTGGAAACAAAACATCTAATTCTTGCAATGTTTTTGAGATGATAGTATGCTGATTTAGTTACTGCTTTGACATGACTACTAAAGCTAAGGTCTGTCTCCAGAATCACCCCAAGATTTCTGACTTGATTTTTAGTTGTTTGACCCCTAGAGACAAGGTATGCATTCACCTTGAGAACTTCATCTTTGTTTCCAAATGCAATGACTTCAGTTTTCTCCTTGTTTAACTGAAGAAAGTTTTGGCACATCCAACTGTTAATTTCATCAATGCATTGGCAGAGGGAGTCAATGGGGCTATAGTCATTTGGAGATAACGCTAGGTAAATCTGGGTATCATCAGCAAATACTAGAAACGTGGCTGTCAAAGGAGAGATTGTTATCAAATAGCACGCATAGGTTCTGGACTGATGACGAAGAATTGACATAGCAGCCATCAAGTATTACAGTTATTAATGGGGGACATCTGCCACATGGTTTCAGATGGGATTGGGATAATATCTAAGTGTTTCTAAGTGTTACTTGGGGGGGGGGGGGGGGGGGGGGGGTAATTAATACCTCTGTTTTTCAAAAATTAGCTGTAAGAAATTACCCGTCACGTAGAGCTGAGTATCATCAGCATAACACTGAAAGCTAGCCCCGTGTTTCCTGATGATATTTCCCAAGGGCAACATGTAAAGTGTGAAAAGTAATGGCCCTTGTACTAAGCCTTGAGGTACTCCATACTGCACTTGTGATCGATATGATACCTCTACATTCACTGCTATGAATTGATGGCGGTCAGATAAGTATGATTTGAAACATGCTAATGCACTTCCACTAATGCCAACAATGTTTTATAGTCTATTCAAAATAATGTTGTGATCGATATTGTCGAACATAGTGCTAAAGGGATACAATAGAGGGATGCAACCACGATCGGATGATAAGAGCAGGTCATTTGTCACTCTAATGAGAGCAGTCTCAGTACTATGAGATTATCTAAATCCTGACTGGAAATCCTCACAGATATAATTTTTCTCTAAGAAGGAATATAATTGTGAGGATACTACCTTTTTTAGTATCTTTGACAGAAAAGGGAGATTCGAGATCGGTCTGTAGTTAACTAGATCTTTGGGGTCAAGTTTTTTTTTTTTCTAATGAGAGGCTAAATAACAGCCAATTTAAAGGTTTTGGGGACATATCCTAATGACAATGAAGAATTAATAATAGCCAAAAGAGGATCTATGACTTCTGGAAGCACCTCTTTTAGTAGTTTAGATGGAATAGGGTCTAACGTACATGTTTTTGGTTCAGCTGATTTAACAAGTTTATACAATTCTTCCTCTCCTATAGCAGAGAATGAGTGGAATTGTTCCTCAGGGGATCTACAGTGCACTATTTGATGTCATACTGTAGCTGACGGCTGCATGGTTACAATTTGATCTCTAAAAGTATCGATTTTGGAAGTAAAATAGTTCATAAAGTCATTACTGCTGTGCTGTTGGGAAATGTCAACACCTGTTGATGCTTTTTTTTGTTAATTTTGCCACTGTATTGAATAAATACCTGGGGTTACCTAGTGAGGAAAAGTAAACAGATCTAGCAGTTGTTAATGCTTTTCAGTAGGATAGGGTACCTTCCTGCCAAGCAATACAAAATACCTCTAGTTCCCTATCGAGCTGTCACGAGACATCACGGAGATTTCTCCGTTATGGGAACTCCTTCCCTTCAACCTTTCCTGAAGTCCTATTGGCTCACGCCAGTCAAATGACTGGCCAATTGTCGCAAAGCATGCAAATATGACGAGCTCGAGACAGTATAAATGCGATGCTCGCGACAATTAAATCAGAATCTTTTACTTCACCTTGAATTCGTGATGGCTTCAAAAGTGTGTAAGATCTGCGCGGGACCCATCGAACCGCTGGATCAGCATCTCCACTGCGTCGCCTGCCTGGGCCTGGCCCACGCCGAGGCGGCGCTGGACGAGTCCGACTGTGGACATTGCGCGGACCTGCCGGTCCGCGTGCTCCGGGCCCGCCGCGATGTGGTTCGCGGCCTGTTCGGGGTGGGGCTCACTGCCGCCAGCGTGCCGCTGGTGAGCCCCCCCTCTCCTGGCGGCGGGAGCGCCGTCTTGCCGTGCCGCCGAACCCAACGGTCGCCGCATTCGCCGATTTCCTTCCCCGAGGACTGTTTCCGCCCCCCTTCCAATATTGAGGGATTCGTAGCTTTTGGCCACGAGGAGGGCGACGAGGCCATGTCCATCTCGGCCTCGGAGAAGGACGGTTGGGCTGGATCGGAGCCCGAGCAGCTAGGCAGCTCAGAGCCTTCAGGCCTCCAGGAGGAGCTCATGAGGGTTCTGTCGAAAGCTGTTCAGGAGTTGGAGCTCACCTGGAATCCTCCGGAGGAGCCTGTCAGGAGTAAGCTCGACTCGTGGTACTTCAGGTCCACACGCAAAGCTGACGCGAGGACATCGGTGCCTTTCTTCCCCGATGTTCACGAACAGCTCGTGAAGACGTGGTCTGCGCCCCAATCGGCGCGCGTCCATTCCAACACGCAGGCCATGTTCTCCCACGTGGATGGGGCGGAGGCCCACGGTTACGTGCGCTCTCCCCCCATCGAGGAGACCGTTGCTGCACACCTGTGCCCTGCAGCAGCGAAGTCCCTAGGCCCGGACATCAGCCTTCCGTCGAAGCCGTGCAGAACCACCGCCCATCTCGCTAATAAAGCGTATGCCTCTGATGGCGAGGCGGCATCAGCGTTGCACGCCATGGCAGTGCTGCAGGTGTTCCAGGCCAAACTCCTGCAAACGGCGGAGGGCGGAGTCCTCACTCCTGAGGCGACGAAGGATCTGCGCGCTGCGACGGACTTCGCGTTGATGGCGACGAAGCGAGCGGCCCAGTCTGTGGGTAAGGCCATGGGCTTTATGGTCGTCCTTCAGAGGCACCTCTGGCTAAATTTAGCTGACCTCAAGGATGCCGATCGTAAGGTGCTCTTAAACGCTCCTATATCTCCCTCCGGCCTCTTCGGTGATGCCGTGGAAACCATAACCGAGCGATTCGCTGAGACTCAAAAGCGCGCGAAAGCTATGAGTCACGTGATGCCTAGACGCGCCCCCCAGCAACAGACGGCTAGATCCAGATCTTCGTCAGCGCATGGCTCTGCCCAGCGGAGAGATTTTCCCAGGCCTGCCCAGGCTGGGGCTACTGCTACTGCTCCTCGACAGGAGCCAGACGTCCGGAGGAAGGTGTGGGGCTCCGGCAGGAAGCGCCAAGGTCAGCGGAGAAGCCCGCGACGCGACTCTCGCCCGCCCCCGGCTGCTAAGCCGTCTTCCTGACGATCGGAGGGAGGGAGGAGAGCGCGAGAGCAGCCCGGCTCCCAAGCGCCCAAAGTTCAGCTGCTCAAATGTGTGTGTGTTGAGTGTCCATTCAATAAAGATGCATACTTTCTCACAAAAAGAGCTTTCTCCTCCTCACTCAATAAATGCGGCTCCCCTTGCCCCGCCTCAGTGCAGTGCAGGTCCGCATCCAACACAGGTTATAGCCGCGCACCCAACGACCGAGCCGCTAAAGCCGCTGAGTCAGTTCATAAGCGCATGGAAGGTTATTCCGGGAATCTCGCGTTGGCTACTCAACGTGATAGAGCGGGGGATATACTCTTCAATTCAGACGCAGACCACCCCGTTTCAATGGCGTGGTGCAGTCTATAACATCGCCTCGAAATGCCCAGGCTCTGAGGCAAGAGATTGGCTGTCTGCTCGAGAAAGGAGCGGTAGAGCGAGTCCCACCACACGAGCTGGAGAGCGGGTTTTACAGCCGCTACTTCGTGGTACCCAAGAGGGATGGGGGGCTTCGCCCAATTTTGGATCTCAGACCCATCAACAGAGCGCTTTGCGAACGTCCGTTCAGGATGTTAACGCTGAAGCAGATCCTGGCGCAGATTCGCCCCGGGGACTGGTTTGCGTCCGTGGATTTGAAAGGACGCGTACTTTCACATTCAGATAGCGCCGCATCACAGACGGTTTCTGAGGTTTGCTTTCGAGAACACAGCGTACCAATACTCTGTTCTCCCGTTCGGGCTGGCTTTGGCCCCGCGCACATTTTCAAAGTGCGTGGATGCAGCACTTTCCCCCCTCAGAGCGAGCGGGATGCGCATCCTAAATTATCTGGACGATTGGCTGATTTTAGCTCAGTCCCGGGACACGCTACTCAGCCATATAGACTCGCTGCTTATTCACCTGGAGTCCCTAGGGCTATGTGTGAACAGGCGAAAGAGCATTCTCGCCCCGAGTCAGTCCATTCTGTATTTGGGAGTTTGCATGGACTCCCTAGAAATGAGAGCCCGCCTCTCGCGAGAGCGCGTGGCGGCCATTTTGTCTTACCTGCGCCATTTCAGAGAAGGCAGCTCTGTTCATTTGAAAGAATTTCAGAGACTACTGGGACTCATGGCGTCAGCTTCGGCAGTGTGTCATCTGGGCTTATTACACATGCGACCACTGCAGCTGTGGCTGAAAACTCGAGTCCCCTGGACAGCATGGACCTCGGGACGTTTGAGTATCGCGGTCACCCGCGGCTGCATCGAAGCTCTGGCTCCGTGGCGCAACCCGAATTTCTTCAGCCGGGGAGTCCCCCTGGGGTTGGTGACCTCACGCGTGGTGGTCACAACAGACGCATCGACGCTCGGCTGGGGAGCGGTGTGCGAGGGGATGCCAGCTTCGGGGCAGTGGTCAGAGCCTCAGATCCGGTGGCACATAAACCGATTGGAATTGGAAGCAGTCTTTTTAGCTCTGAAGGAGTTTCAAGCACAACTGGAAGGCAGCATGTACTGATTCGCACCGACAACACGTCTGTAGTCTCGTACATAAATCGCCAGGGCGGCGTCCGTTCAAAGGCTTTGTGCAAACAGGCAGCGATGTTACTGCTATGGGCGGATTCTCGCCTTCTATCCATCAGAGCAACGCACATCCCCGGTCTTTTGAATCGCGGGGCGGACATGCTTTCAAGGAGGAGAATTCCTCAAGGGGAATGGAGGTTACACCCCGAGTCGGTTCGGATGATTTGGAACCTCTACGGGGAAGCAGAAGTGGATTTATTCGCTACGAGCGAGAATGCACACTGCCCGTCGTTCTTCTCTCTGTCCCACTCCCCGTTGGAAGGGGACGCGCTCACAGCGCGCTGGCCGACAGCCAGGCTTTATGCGTTTCCTCCGATCAAGATATTGCCTCTGGTGTTATGCAAGATCAGGGAGGAGCGAGCGTCCGTCATACTCATAGCTCCGAACTGGCCGAACCAGCCTTGGTTTCCGGACCTGACAGAGCTGCTGATAGCCCCCCCCTGGCCGATTCCGGTCAGGAAGGACATGTTATCTCAGGTGGACGGCTCGGTGTGGCACCCGAACCCAGAACTATGGAACCTTCATGTGTGGTTGCTTCAGGGTTGTCAGGGGAGCTAGATGCATTGCAGGCTCGTGTGGTCGACACACTCACGGAAGCGCGAGCACCCTCTACAAGACGATTGTATGCCTTAAAATGGGGAGTGTTTGTGAAATGGTGCCATCAGGCTCACATCGACCCGGTTGTTTGCACCATGTTGGATGTTCTGAGTTTCCTGCAGTACAGGCTGGATAGTGGATCGTTACCCTCGACACTAAAAGTCTATGTGGCGGCCATTGCCGCGTTCCGTTCACCGCAGGGTGGCCAGTCGATTGGCAGAGACCCCATGGTGGTGAGTTTTCTTAAGGGAGCGAGGAGGCTACACCCTCCGAGGCCACCTTCGGTTCCGCCTTGGGACCTAGAGGTGGTATTAAGAGCTCTCTCTCAACCACCTTTTGAGCCGTTATCATCAGTGGGTTTGAAGGAGCTGTCTCTCAAAACTGCACTCCTTCTTGCACTCGCGTCAGCCAAGCGCATAGGAGATTTGCACGCCTTTTCTGTGGACAGTGACTGTATTCGCTTTGGACCCGGTGACTGCAGCGTCACTCTCCGGCCGAGAATGGGGTATGTACCTAAATCACTTTCTACACCCTTCAAGATACAGACTGTTTCTCTGTCTGCCTTGTCTTCCGAGTCAGCAGCCTCGAGTGAAGCAGATGCTCAGACTTCGGTGTGCCCTGTCAGGGCTTTGAGGATTTACATCGACCGTTCGGCGAGCTTTCGACAATCTAACCAGCTATTTGTATGCTATGGTGGTTGTGCGAGAGGCCGTGCTGTGTCTAAACAGAGGCTCTCCCACTGGATCGTAGACGCTATTACGGCTGCGTATACGAACCAAGGTTTGGAATGTCCTTTACACATTAGGGGGCATTCAACGAGGGCCATGGCTTCCTCGTGGGCTTGGTCGAGAGGTATGTCTATTCAAGATATATGTGTTGCAGCCGGCTGGTCTTCTGAGAATACTTTCGCCAGGTTTTACAGGCTGGACGTTCAGTCTTTTGCCTCCCAGGTGCTGTCGGTAAGTGGCTGATGCATGTTTACTCATTGTTTGCTCTGCATACCCTTTTACTAATACGGTTGTTCTGCCCTGTGCTCAGTGCAGATTCCTGTATTTGTGTTGTTTTATCTAGTGATCTTTTATCATGCTAGGTTGGGGTCATGCTATACAGTCTGTGCAGTTCTTTATGCTCGTTGTGCAAGTTGCCCTGTTTCAGCGCAGCCAACGTTATTTCTATCCGGATATGCAAATTTGTATACCTTTGGGTTAGACGCTCATTGGCTTACAGCCACCTATCAGCGGTGAGCTCGCCTACAGCGTCACTATTGTGGGAAGTATCTACGTGCGTATTCTATCTGCTGTGTTGTGGGGTAGGGCTTCGTAGCCTCTCTCACGGCGGGATTTAATATCGTTCCCATAACGGAGAAATCTCCGTGATGTCTCGTGACAGCTCGATAGGGAACGCTCCGGTTACTATGGTAACCTCGGTTCCCTGAGAGCGGGAACGAGACATCACGGTAGACGCCGTGTTCGCTACTCCTCAGCTTACGGTGTTCAGTATCCGATTCTGATTTAATTGTCGCGAGCATCGCATTTATACTGTCTCGAGCTCGTCATATTTGCATGCTTTGCGACAATTGGCCAGTCATTTGACTGGCGTGAGCCAATAGGACTTCAGGAAAGGTTGAAGGGAAGGAGTTCCCATAACGGAGAAATCTCCGTGATGTCTCGTTCCCGCTCTCAGGGAACCGAGGTTACCATAGTAACCGGAGCGTTTTGTTTTCCTCCAGCTGCGCTCAATTTTTCGGGCTACTCTCTATAGGGCACGAGTGTGCTCATTACACAACTGTGTTGGACTCTTAAGCATAAAGGAACAACCATATCTAAAGTGCAAGAAAATAGAGAGTCCTTAGTTGCTGTTACATCATCAAGTTTTTCTGCGCTGTTGGATATGCTGAGGAATTTAAATAAATTAGGAAGATTCATTACAAAGCAGTCTTTTGTGGTAGAAGTGATGGTTCTACGATACTTGTAACAAGGAGTTGAATTTACAGCTTTAGCTATATGGAGTTTACACAAGACTAGATAGTGATCTGATATATCATCGCTTTGCTGCAGAACTTCAACCGCATTAACATCAATTCCATGTGAAAGTATTAAATCTAAAGTATGATTTCGACACTGAGTAAGTCCTGACACGTGTTGTCTAACCCTGATAAAGTTGATCCTAATGCATCTTTTTCATTATCAATGTGGATATTAAAATCACCCACAATAAAGACATTATCTGCAGCCAGCACTAACTCTGATAGAAAATCCCCAAATTCTTTAATAAACTCTGTATGGTGCCCTGGTGGCCTGTATACAGTAGCCAGTACAAATATCACAGAGGATTTATCATTAATACTTTTTTTTTCTAGATAATGTTAATTGAAGTACCATTACTTCAAAGGAGTTTTACTTTAAGCATGTCTTAAAATGCTTAAAATTAAGCATGAGAAAAACTGAGAATATTGCTATAAATTGTAGAAAAACCACTCTCCCTTAGCCTTTTGGATGCGGCTCATTTTTAATAACAGTATTCTTGGAGGATAGACTCATTTAAAACAATGTATTAATCTGGTTTTAGCCAGGTTTCTGTCAAAGAGAGCACATCTAGTTTATGATCAATGATCATATCATTTACAAAAAGCGCTTTCGTGGAAAGGGACCTGATATTCAATGAGCCAAGCTTTATCATTTGTTTCTCTGTGTTTTATACATTTTTTATTTGTTGAACATCAATCAAGTTGTTACTCATAAATTGGTTTGGACGTTTTTTGTATGTTCTAGTTCAGAGAACAGACATGGTCTCTATAGTGTGATATATAGGTTCCTGACCTGGGCCCCAGTTAGTCAAGGACAAACTCTAAGAGAATGAGCCATATTTCTAGAGAGAAGAGCAGCACCACCCCAGGAGGGATGAGGACCATCTCTTTTCAACAGGTCAGGGGTCTCATTTATAAAACTCTCTGTAGATGTCATTCTAAAAGTGTATGTACGCACAAAAGCTAGATTTTGCGTACACGTTAATTTTTTCAGATTTATAAAACCCAATGCGTATGCCAGAACATGCGCAAAAATCTCTTTATAAATTCCAGTCAGGGGAAGATTTTGTGTACGTACATCTCCACCCTAACACTTCCCATAAATCACAATATATGGAGCTTACAACGCCTTGTTTTACTATGCATAATTTCCATGCATATTCCCATTCGCGTGACACGTGTTTAACACCGTCAAAGGTGTTTAATGTCAAAGACATTAAAGAAATAGGAGATCCTGACTGTAATTGCATTTGGGCCATAGGCTACACATAATTTTTTATTGCTAAAAATTATCCAGTATCCTTGTTACGTTTTACAATGAAAACATCCATAAAAACTAAACGGTTTCAAATAGTTGATCTCGTTCTTTTACACAGGTATTTCAATTGTTTTAAACAATTCAAATCAAATTAAATTAATGCAGTTTTGATGATAAGATGACGATAAGCTGAGCATATATTTTATAATGAAAAGAGCTGTTATAATAGGCCTATATTTTTTTGCAGTGTAAATACAATTGTCTGACTCTGCGAATTACTGAAAATATTTTAAAAAGGAAATGTGCAAATCTTACCCTTGTCCTTTAATGGTATACTTCCGATACAGTGGTATGTTTTATAATGTTTTGGATATACCTTTACACAACATCAACACTCCATGCAGTACAGTGCAATGGGTTGTACAGTAAGATGTTATCATTGGTTCTATTCAAACCGGACAATGGACTGACCGTTCGACCACCGTATTCAGCTGTGTCCGCCATAATATCAAAGTAAGTGCACATCATGATCATTGTTCTCACTAAGAAAAAATGTATTCCTTGTAACATGAGATTTGCAGCTTAGTTTAAAAATGAATTATTGTGCGCCTATAACACTCCTCGCTGTCATTAAAACATAGGATGCCACATGAAAAGTGATCAAATGCATCCACTATATGTCTACATTTAATTGTGTTTAATTTCTGCATAATTACTTTTTGTAATTTCAGTGCGGAATATTTATTGGAATATTTATTGTAAATGCATATCAAAATGAAAACACAGTTTAAAAGCATTTACTTCATTACTTCTCACTCTAAAAACTCTCCGTAGATTTCATCCTAAAAGTATTCAAACACACAAAATCTAGATTACGTATCTAGATACGTACAAAAGTTTTCAGATTTATTAAAGCATGCATATGCCAGAGCATGCACAAAAATCCCTTTATAAATCCCAGTCAGGGGAAGATTGTGCGTACGTGCATCTCCACCCTGACTCCTCCCAGAAATCACCACATATGGAGCTTACAACGCCTCGTTTTACAATGCATAACCTCATCTGCATATAATTTCCATGCATATTTCCATCCACGTAACAAGACGTTAAGGAAATATGAGATACGGACTAAATGCTATTTGCGCCATATACATTTTTATTGCCCAGAATGTTTTAGAATATATAAAAAATATCCATAAAAACAAAACTGTTTAGTTCTGAGAAAAATAGCCTATTTTAGAATAAGCTTGACCTCATTCTTTCCATTGACCAAATAGTATTTCAATAGTTTTTTTTCTGTGTCTTTATTACATTGACATGTCCGGAAAAAAAAATAGTGTGAGATGTTGTGAAATGTGTTTGATCAGCTCCGGTCTTTGTAATATTTGTGATTGGTTAGAAGGATCTGTGGAGTGGCAGCTCTCAAATGCTCCAGCACAACTGGGTGACTGAAGCCTCATTAGCGCTCAAACACTAGCCTAATGTCCTAATTAGTAGCTGAAGAGAGGGCAGATGGCGCTTCTTCTTTCGCTACTGGATGGTGTTAGCTGTACACTGGAAGCCTCTTTTCCGCTCTTCAGGCTGAGAACGGCTCACAGACCACTAACCAATCATCTGAAGCCAGCGCAATCAGTGTACGTCAGCAGCTTCGTGGGTCCATTGTCCACTCTCAATGTCATCAGGGACAGGAGGAGACTCAGGCCTTAAATAACGGCATTGATCCATGTCACACGAGATGCAATCACACAACTTTATTGATCAGTCAACACACGTGTGTTTCACTATTACTAGTAATAGCAGTAATATCGGATGCTCTGCACTGGCCCAGAAATAATTCAGTTTGTGTTGATTTCTGGATTGTTTCAGAACGGTTTATATTCCCGTTACCGAAATAATTAAATGTGAGGCTTGTGAATTGTTCAAGATGGCAGATCAAGGGACCTCCTGAGGAAAAGCTGTCAGCGAGGGAAGATGGTTTTATATATTTGACTGATATGGATATGTGCGTGTTTAATGAGACGTGTCCTGTGTGTGGGATACAGTTTGTTTCATCTCAGCACAGCCTTCTCAGAAACGCTCTCTCTGTTTGTATGCAGATGTATTCTCGTTTTTCAGATCCACTGTATTTTACATCATTAATTCACCCTTTGAACATGATGACACGAGTTATCAGATTATTTCATAACAGAACGGCCCAACACAGCTCTCAATTAATCCAGCCGTGTGTCGTGGTGGGATAAAAGAAAAAGACAAGGATGGAGCAGTGGGGATGTTAATAATTACTAAACTGTTTATATTGAACGTACCAGTAATTGCTCTGTTTTACCACTGTGGCCATGCCTCGTGCTTCTGATATTGCACAGAATAAAAGCAAATCAATGCAGTAGGCAGATTAAGAGATTTCTAGAATCAGAGCTAAATGAACAGGGAGAATCCAGGTTCATTACATGTTAATGTTCATGTCATTAAGTGTTTCTAAATGTACAGAAGCCCACATAGACTAGTTATTTGTCACTATGGTGAAGAAGATACTGTAATAGAACCCAAATTATACACTTCTCCCTCATACATAAAAAAGAAAGAGAAAAGTCTTCAAAGAGATGCTCTACCAAAAGCATTTGTTAAAAACAAAGCTGCCAAAACAACGAGCTTTATACTCACTCGACATTGTGATGTCACCATGTGATTGACATCTTGACAACACATCAGCGTCTACCACGAATGTGATTTTTTTTAGTAAATTATGAATTGAGGAGTTTGGGAGTAAATATTAAATGGGTTTATTTTTTTTTTATTTTAATGTTCCTTAAGCTTGTGATTTTTTGTTAGCACAAAGATGCCATATGTGAACCTGGAGCACAAAAGCGGTCATATTTGTAGAAATAGCCAACAATACATTGTATGGGTCAAAATTATACATTTTTATTTTATGCCAAAAATCATTAGGATATTAAGATCATGTTCCATGAAGATATTTTGTAAATTTTATACCATAAATATATCAAAACATTTTTGATTAGTAATATGCATTGCTAAGAAATTCATTTGGACAACTTTAAAGGTGATTTTTTTGTTATATTTAGATTTTTTTGCACCCTCAGATTCCAGATTTCCAAATAGCTATATCTCAGCCAAATATTTTCCTATCATAACAAACCATACATCAATGAAAATATTATTTATACAGCAATTAAAAAAAAATTGACCCACCTTTTGACCTGTCTGATGGTGTGTCTTGACAGAAACTCCACGTACTGTATGAAGGTGTCGATGTCTCTGACGGTGGAGGAGAGCGAGGAGGGACTCTGCTTCAGCAGCCGGATACGGTACCAGGAGAACGCCGAGATCACCAAGAGCAAAATGATCAGCTGCCCTGACATCGACGACTATCTCGCACCCTACAAGCAGCCTACCATGACCTGGTACAAGGTACAGACTCACCTCTCACACAGCATGATGATGAGGCTTTGGTTTCGGTCTCTACTCCTAGCCCTATACCTGAAGAGTTTAGTTCAAAGCAGATGAGGTTTCTAGTCCATCTGAAGAGCTCGATTAGCTGGATCAGGGGTGTTTCAATAGGTTTTGACCTAAACCCCTGCCTTAAAGCATTTGGCTTTGAGAGGAATATTGTTCCAGGATCAACAAACCTAATTTTATTTTTTAAAACATCAATGAGTTTTAGGATAATGGGTTTGAAGTGAGTGAGTGTGAGAGCCGAATGTACTCGACAGACATGTGAAGAGTGGTGTGTTTCCTCAGGAGTGCCAGAGGAAACAGTGGAGGAGCTCCATCATCATCAACACCACCAGCCTCTGGATCCCGGAGGTGCAGGAGGACGACGGAGGGAACTACACCTGTGAACTCAAATACGGCAGCAGGGTTGTGAGACGGACCACAGAGCTCAAAGTCACAGGTACGTGTTCAAACCCATTCAGATCTGAGAAAGCAGACAGAACCTGCTCCTAATCAATGATAGTGTCTACACTGGGTGTGTTATGTAGCGCTGACAGTAAAGAGATGCCCTGCTTGCACTAAGAAATCATCAATGTGTTTGGAGCGTTTGCCTTGACTCGTCCAGTGCAGACAGACTCAAGCCGTTGAGTTCAATGCATTTTATACAGAAAATGCAAGAGCAGGTTCACATATTTATGCTAGTTTTTCTGTCCTTCAAAACAACATTCAGACTTATTTACCTTTATTTGAATTATTTTTTCACACATTAGGGCACATATTCACATAGCATTTTATCTTACCACTAAGAGTTCTCCTAATTAGCAGTAAGAATTTTCTGTTAAAACCTATTCACAAAGCTGCTGAGACACACTTGTGCTGAGGAATAGAGACAAGTCTTAAGCTCAGAGTAAGGGGGCGGGGTTTACCTTGTTGCTATGGATGGTGTCAGCATGCTCATTAACTATGCACACAGTGATTGGCTGATAGTCTCTGTCAGAGATTTATTCATAGAAATATTGCAGACCGCGATATTATGTTGCCACATTCAGATAAAGTGTTACAAATAAAAATTTTCAAATAAAGATAAAAAATGCAGGCTAAGAGTCACTAATGAAACAACTATATGTTCAGCTAACTGTCAGCCTCTGACACTGAAAACAATTATTAATTGAATCTACTAAATTTTTTTAAGGTAAGTGGTTGCAATCAATTTATTTTAGCTTCATTTAATTAAAAAAATACATTGAATGTCTGTCAACTACATTTTTTTGTTTAAATGTAGCTAAAATGAATTGATTGTAGCCACTTACCTTAAAAAATTGAGTAGATTCAATTAAACATTTTTTTCAGTGTACATGTGTGCTTCTCATATGCATATGAACAGACTTTTAATTAACAGAGTAGAATAATCATGACTGATAGTAAGACATGCAAATGTAAAATAAAACCAAACAAGGACACAAGAACAGCTGTTATTTCTTGCCCAGCTGGTTAATGAAAACAAGGATAAATCAAAGGAGAATTTAGAATTTGGGATAACCTCCAAAACCAAAAAAAGATGCGTGGGAAAACATGTGTGTAAATATAAATGTCACGATGCGAGGCAGATTGCCGGTAACAGCTATTTTAGGATAGTTTGTGGTTTGGTCTTAATGAGTTCTCTTCACCTAATGTTTTACAGATTTAGGAGCTAGTTTTACGCTAAAACGCTTTGTGAAATACTCTTAGAGCAAAAATGTAGGAGTGCTAAATGTATGCCCATTATTTTTAAGATTTCTCTTAAATTGGCGAGCTATGAGCTACTTTTAGTCTTAAACTGTTTTGTGAATATGGGACCTGATGTTGCCAATAAACTGCAGTTGAGTGTTTCTCAGCTCTGGCCCTCGAGATCGACTTCCCTGCGGCGCTCAGCTCTAACCCTGATTTGATTTCCCTGGATACTGTAATTTTGATTATTAAAATGATTAATAGAACTGACATTAAAGTACCAGTTCTGTCTGTAATGTGAGGTCAGATGATCTAGCACTGCTCTGTGTTCCACACGAATGTCTAAAAGCAGAGCAGCAGTAGCTGTCTGTGGTCAGCAGGTTCTGGAGGGCTGCCAGAAAGTGTTTTCTCTGTCAGTCTCGAGCCTGAAGCCCATGGAGGAGTGGGTTTGTTTGAAAGCGAGCTCTTGTTCAAGCCTCCAGCCCTTCAGGCTCTTCTCTGCACATATCCAGGATAAATTCAGCTCTGCAGAGCAAACAACAGACTGCACAGTTTCACACAACACACAGCGGTGGAATCAGAAGAGAATCTGCTTTCATGATAATGTGACCTCGCCGTGTCTTTCTGACGCTCCCTAAGGCTACACAACACAACATTACTATACATGAATCATTAGAAACAACAACACTTGCATATGCCGCCCTAATTAGTCTTGATCATACCCTTGTGCATGACCATGAAAACCTGATGAAAATGAGCATACTGTACATGCATGTAACCAGAGCCAGTGCCTTCAATATTTCACTGTGCAATCACCATCGAACAAGGAGTTAATGATGCATTTATGATTGATTGCATCACAGCCAGATGTTAGATTTTCAAACCACTAAACCAGAACACTACAAGTGCTGATCTAAGAACAGCTCACTTGCATAGATGGTTATGCATAATCCTACTGGATGTGACTATAGAGGAAAACTTTCCCCAGTCAAGCAGGAGGAGAAAGTTTGTAAGAGAGAAATAAGAGTGTGTAAATCCACTCAGATGCGGGATGTAAACGGTCAGGACTCTTTCCGTGTCACATGATAATGGGAGCTATGACAGGAGCTCGTCTGCTAACGAGCCTTCATCATAGAAGAATGATGGGCCGCTTCGAGAGCCTGGTTCCTGCTCGTCTTCTTACAGCAGCAGAACACATTTATCTCAGTGTCGTTCCGATCCCCCGCACACATCATCCTCATCCTCATCAGCAGCACGTGTGGGCTGAGTCTGTCACGCACCTTTATTGTTTTGCCCAAGTGCCAAAGGCAGATGATTTGTCTCTCTCAGACCCTGAAGGGGCTCTAAAACTCAAGAATATATTAAGAAATAACAGCGTAATTCAGTTAACCCAGCAGATTTGCACTGAAGAGGAGAATTCTGTGAAAGGAGAATCTGTACACACTGCTGATCTCAAATAGCACACAGCTCTCAAGCTCTTAAAACGACATTTCATCGTCAACATCATCATCAAGTAAAAATTAAAGTAAAGTTGGCTCACTTAAATAGCTAGGAGAGTTTATAAATTCACTCCATTAATTAAACTGTAACACTTTATGGTAAGGTTTCGTTTTGAATACAATAGCTAACACAAATATACAATAAACAAATATAATAGAGCAAGCTAGTGTTAAAGGGCATTTTTCCCCTTTTTTTATTTTTGTTAATTGAAGAATATGTTTTTATTTGTCACATACACAATTATACAGAGTATAACCAGCAGTGAAATATGTTCTCTGCATTTAACCCATCCAAGTGCACACACACAGTAGTGAACACACACACACACACACACACACACACCTCACACACCTGGAGCAGTGGGCAGCCGACGCTGCGGCGCCCGGGGAGCAGTTGAGGGTTCGGTGCCTTGCTCAAGGGTTTCACCTCAGTCGTGGACAATTCCTGCCGGATACGAACCCACAACCTCGGGTTATAAGTACGACACTCTATCCATTAGGCCACGACTGCCCTGTGTAATTGTATAATAAATGAAAAGATTACAAATAGATAGAATACAAAAAAATTAGAGAAGCTAGAGTTAAAAAAAAGAAAACAAGCAGTAAATGAATAGAGTGCAAGTCTAAAAGGGCCATTTTTTAAAGAATAGAATTAGAATAGAGAGTGTTAGAGTTAGAGGGTCAAATGAAGATTGAAGAGATGTGTTTTTAGCTGATTCTTAAAGATGGTGAATAACTCTTCTGGGATTCTGCCGCTGGGATTGAGTTGGTCAGGAGGGAACAGTTAATGTAAAAGTCAGTGAAAGTGATGTTGTGTCTCTTTGGGATGAATTATAAAGCGACGTTCACTTGCAGAACGCAAGCTTCTAGAAGCACATAAGTCTGAAGTAGTGAATTTAGGCAAAGTGGTGCAGATTCAAATATAATATGGATAATTTAAATGTAGCACTGCACTGGATATTTCAGGGACAGTAGCAGACCAACATTTCTGGACTGTCCTACTTTCCAGAGTTTTAGTTTGATGCTAAGTGACTTCATGAAGCGTCCTGATGAACAAACAGAGGATCCAGCACGAGCAGGTTCATCTCTCAGAGACTGAAGTGCAGATCCTAGGACATCAGTAAACTCAGCTGCATTATCATGATAAGCATGGATCTTAGGAGTGAGATATACTCTGGATGAGCGTGGAATACTGTCATTATCATGCTCTATCATCCCCAGCATCACTGGAGCAACAGTGAGCAGATCTTTAAATAGAGCAGCAGTCGTGAAGTGACCGATATCATCTCGAGAGACGCTCTCAGTGTTACAAACACTGCTTAACACGCAGAGCTACTATAGAGGAGCTTGTAGGCTGATTCCCTCAATGTGTACACCTTTTTCTTCAATGCAGAAGCAAGCCAATGGGCAAGACTTCTGGTTCATTAGCTGCTATAGGAAAATAGAACTTGGTTTTTGAATTTTTATCTCATATTTATAATGTTTTTACTGGTTATGATGGGACTTGTATTGGTTTTAATGGAAACTGTAATGGACCCTGTGGGTTTCTACTGATAATTTGTCACCTTTTATTGTTGGCTTGTTAAAACCCCTAAATCATGATGGAATATGTCCCAAAACGCACAACAGAAAACCATTGTTTAATGGTTTTATTGGTTAAAAGTGGATGGTTTGAAATGTTTGTAATGGTATTTGGCAATTTTACACAAACATTTAGTTTATGTAAGCACTTTTGTGAGATTTTTATTTTATTTGTATTCCTGCTGTTGTTGACATGCATAACTTCGTTAGCCTATGCAAAGCGGCATCGGTCTGTATTCATTTGAAATTGTCTCGGTTGATTAAAAATTGTCTCGAAATTTCAAAGTAAGCATTTTGCATGTCAGGACACACACGAGTTTAGTGTAACAACAGCAGCTGTGGAATTTTAACCCCCCCCTCTCTGTAGATATTATAAATCAGTGGATTACGCCAAGGCAATACAACAGAACACTATAACCTCAGCTTTCTCAGTTAAATAGTTTTCATTAATATGCATTACTTTTGTAGTTGGAAGAGATCTACTTCAGTAGCTCGATCTGTTCATCTGGATGTTTGTGTCGTTTCACCCCGTTCCTCGTTCTCCTCTGTATTCATGGAGAGACAAAGCAGAAGAAACTGATTTATTCTTTTATTTCAAAGCAGAACATTTTCAATGCATCCTAATCTATCTGAAACAATCTGTCCTGTTTAGTATGCAAGAACTAGATTATATTCAATGCATCACAAATCAGAGTCCCATAAATATAATAGTAGTTGGTGATGGGGAAAGATACAAGTCTTAATTTAACATAGCAGATGTTTCTCTGCGTTGAAGGCTATGAGTTTGATCGTGTTAGTTTGTCTCTCATATAGTTTGCTCTGTACAATGTGTTTTGTAAGGGTTTCCACACACAGATAAAGATTGCTGAACACGAGTGTGTGCCGAGCTCATGTGAAGTGTGCTAACAGACAGACAGTCAATACACATTAGAGCTCTAATGCTCAGATCTGTCAAAACCATTTACTTCTGATTTATAATTAACCACTAAAGGAGCCAGTGTGTGTTCAGTAAATGAGCACAGATGAATGAAGCACACACCTGGATACACATGGTTAAGTGAATTCTGACCGATAAATGAACCGGTTTTCCATTGATAAAACAGCATTCAATAAACATCAGTAGATTTATTTTTCACGTCCACAAACTGTGCATTTCGGAGTTTTTTACTGTAATTATTGTATAATAATGTATTTACATGAAATATCCTGCTTGATGTGGTACCGTTTTTCACTGTTTATAATAAAGTATCATACATAATCAACAGGTTTTTACCTTGGCATGTTACCATAAAAAATATATATATATATATATATATATATATATATATATATATATATATATATATTTCACTGTAGCTTTACTGTCATCTATATGACAGGGATTTTAAAAAGAGTTGACAGGTCTTGATGACCAAGTCCGATTTTGTGACTATATCCGATTTTTATCGCCATCGCCATCCTCTGGAGTCACACGCAGTTCAAGTCACTGCGTGCTGTTCACATCCTGGGGAAGCTCAATCATGCGGTCAACGTGCTCTCACGACAGCTCACATTCCCTGGAGAGTGGCGACTCCATCCAGAGATGATCCGGCTGATCTGGAGTCGATTCGGGGAAGATCAGGTAGACCTGTTTGCTTCCCCCGAGTCCTCCCACTGCCAGCTGTACTTTTCCCTGACCGAGGGCCCCCTCGGCACAGACGCACTGGCACACAGCTGGCCTCGGGCCTTACCCAAGTATGCGTTTCCCCCAGTGAGCCTACTTGCACAGACACTGCGCAAGCTCAGGGAGGACGAGGAGCAGGTCCTGCTGGTTGCGCCCCATTGGCCCACCCGGACCTGGTTTCCCGAACTCATTTCCCTCGCGACAGCACCTCCCTGGCGCATTCCTCTGAGGAAGGACCTCCTCTCTCAGCACCATATGACACCCGCGTCCAGGTCTATGGAACCTCGATGTGTGGCTCCTGGACGGGACGCGGCAGATTTGAGCGGTCTACCACTGGCAGTGGTAGAGACCATCATTCAGGCTAGAGCTCCTTCAACAAGGCCTATGCACTGAAATGGAGTCTGTTCGGGAACTGGTGTTCTTCTCACCGAGAAGACCCCCAAAGATGCACGATTGGAGTAGTGCTTTCTTTCCTGCAAGAAAAGTTTGTGCGTAGGCTGTCACCCTCCACCTTGAAAGTATATGTAGCCGCTATTGCGGCTCACCACGATGCAGTGGACGGCCAGTCCCTGCATCGTGATGATCTCATCGTGAGGTTACTGAAGGGGGCCAGGAGGATGAATCCCTCCAGGTCACCCCTTGTGCCCTCTTGGGACCTCTCTATCGTCCTGGCTGGACTTCAGAGGGGCCCCTTTGAGCCACTGGACTCAGTCGAGCTGAAGTTCCTGTCTCTTAAGACAGCGCTCCTGACCGCGCTCACTTCCATCAAACGGGTCGGGGACCTCCAGGCGTTTTCGGTAAGCGAAGAGTGCCTTGTGTTCGGGCCGGTCTACTCTCACGTTGTCTTGAGACTCCGGCCTGGATACGTGCCCAAGGTTCCCACCACGCCCTTCTGCGATCAGGTGGTGAACCTGCAAGCACTGCCCTCGGAGGAGGCAGATCCAGCCTTAGCGTTGCTGTGTCCCGTAAGAGCATTGCGCATATACGTGGACCGCACCTGGAGCTCCAGAAGCTCTGAGCAGCTCTTTGTCTGCCACGGAGGTCAGCAAAAAGGGAAGGCTGTCTCCAAACAGAGGTTGGCCCACTGGATAGTGGAGGCCGTCGCCTTGGCGTACCAGTCTCAAGGCGAGCCGTGCCCCCTGGGGGTGAGGGCTCACTCCACTCGGAGTGTTGCATCCTTCCATGCGTTGGCACACGGCGCCTCTTTGGCAGACATCTGCAGAACTGCGGGCTTGGTGACACCGAACACCTTCACAAGATCCTACAGTCTCCGTGTTGAGCCAGTTTCTTCCCGTGTGTTGGGTAACAGGTAATGGGCGGGAAGAACTGGCCGGTGTCACGCTTGCTGCGCCATTCCCCCTCACCTGGGGATACGAGCACCTTTTTTCTCCCCCAGTTCAGTTCCCCGGACGGTGAATCCTGGTGGAATCCTTCAAGCACCCCCGGCAGTCAGACTGGGCGGAGCAGTCTGACGCCAGGCCCAGTTCTGGTGTTAGCTCGCCCGGGTCTCCAGTCAGCCCCTGTACTGGGCTAGGTGTCCGTATGGCCTGATTCCCCTTCGGGTAATCCAATATGTGTATTCTTCCACGGTAAGTTTTCCCTCACGGTAAACCCGTGTCTTCTCTTTGACAGAGCTTCTGTCAGGTCCTGCTGGCAGCCCTCCTCCCTACTCCTAGGTAGGATCTTCCCCAGAGTCCAGTCGTATGTAGTACTGCCCTAAGCCTGGGCCAGTCCATATCAGTGTCTCCTGATGGAGGGAACGGAGACGTTATGTCCCCATGCCACAATCTTGAACCATCGCTGGTTGCCAGGGACTCATCTTGACTCCTCAGCGTAAAACCTAATCAGTGGACGCACATGTTGCCCTTTTATACCCGTGTGCACGGGGAGTGGCTCAGGTATGCAAAATCCACTAGCCAATTTTCATTGGCGTTTTCTCTTAAGTCAGAGATGATTGGGGCTTCCAAGTAAATCCCATATGTCGTCACGCCATAACGTCTCCATTCCCTCCATCAGGGAACGGGGGTTACGTACGTAACCTAGACGTTCAGTAGAACGAGAATATAAGCAGTAGCTCTGCTAGCAGTTGTTCTGAGCTGACAGATTCCCTGATGAACCCCGCTGAGGCTCTTTTATCAGCTCTGATGGTCTCCAGATAAAAGCCAAAGATTTATTCTCACTCAGTAATGAGCAGGATAATTAATTTTTGCCGACATCCATCACATTCTCAACAAGGCCATTGCCATGAAAATTGCTCCTCAGCTGGGTTGGCGGTAGATGGAGGAATATGAAGTGACGAGGAGCGTAATGAAGCGTTGGATTATTCAGACACACTTTATTAGAAAAGCTAATAGTTTCTCTATTTTAATTCGGCGTGTAATAAATGGAACAGAAAGCATACGCAGAGGTGACTGTCTTACTGAAAGTGTAAATACATCAAAGCCAGACGTTATTTAAAATGAGGAAAACTGAATTAAAGCATTATATGATGTTTAAGTCACTTTTATAGCTGTTTTATCAATCTAATAGACTGGTTCACAACTGATAGCAGCAAAGGATTTTTATTATGTTAC
>CM049831.1:4064341-4066841 GCA_027422435.1 Schizopygopsis pylzovi | reverse complement strand
CAGCATGACCCCAAGAGGCTTATTGCTTTATTTCTTTATGATAGTGCAGTTCATGCCACCACTGATGTGAAAGGTGAAAAGTAAACGCAAAGTCACAGATAAACGAGCTTTGGATACGTCTCAACTGGCTCCGATTAAGTTACACTAATTGAGTTTTCACTTTCACTCACAGTTCATTTCTTTGGAGGCGTTGATCCGTCCGACCTCCATTGTGTTTGTTGACGGTTTGTGAATTGTAGCCAGCTGGAAAAATATGTTTTAGTTAACTAACTTTCAGAACAAAAGCACCTGAACATCTAACGAAGCTGTGTGCGGTAGATCTACTGCGAGTGACAGATGTAAAGAAAGAGTGATCTTTTGACAATATTGTATTTACTCATGCATTCATTTATTTATTTGATAAGCCCGGAGGATTATCAAAGACTCCAGCCACCCGTCCCACAGACTGCTCTCTCTGTTGCCCTCAGGGCGACGTTTCCGCAGCATCCGATCCCGCACTAGCCGACTGAGGGACAGCTTTTTCCCCCAGGCTATCAGGCTAATGAACAGTCACAAATAACTCACCTACATCACACAACATGCCATGCACTGCACTTTAACACAGTTCAACTGGACTACACGCACACACTGCACTAATCACAACCTATCTGCTATCACTGGACACCATACAATGCACATCCACGACACTGCATATGTATAATCTGTTGCACCTTTGCACAACTATCTGCTGCTCAACCAATCTGCTGTTAATTTATAATCTGTTGCACCTTCACATTATTACTATGTATAGACTACATTATGTATAGATACTGTACATAATGCAGATGTGCCCATACGGTATATAATGTGTAGTTGATAATTAAGTATGTCTTTATAGTACACTGTGTGTACTGAGTATATGTATGTGTATTCTGCACATTGTCTTCTGTACAGTCTGTAAATATGTACTGTCCATATGTAAATTGTTGTGTTTTGGTGTTTTTGTTTTTTTGTTTCTGCACTGTCTGGAGCACGCTCATAAGAATTTCACTCACCAAGGCACTTGTGCTGTGGTGATGTGACAATAAAAGTGATTTGATTTGATTTGATTTGACTTACGTCTGTGGGGTCAAATCAGGGCTGCATATATGTGCAAAAGAGTTGAAGTATTGCGAAAGAAAATCAAGTTTTGCAAAGGAAAATGAAGGTGTTAAGAAAAAGTAAATGTGCTTTTTGCGAACTGAAATTAAGACTAGCAAATATAAATGAGACAATGATTTTGCAACACATATTTTCCATGGCCATAGCTCCTAATTTATTTGCAACGCTGCTTTTATTTTGCGTTTCAGCCAAGCATGAGCTTGCAATACCATTTTTTCCTTTGCACTTCACGTTTATGTGCATCTCACTTTTTTGGGCATTATATTGACATGGAGGCGGAGTCAATAAATGGGGGCGTGTACAACAGGCCTGGCCACGCCTTGGAACACCGTCATCGTTTACTTTTATTCACTTGCATTAAAACATGCATGCTTATTTTTTATTAATTATATGAGTATTGACAGCGTTTGCTCAAGTTAATATCGTTTCTAACATGCTAACATGAAAATCAGCTGTTTATTTCTCTCAATGTGCACTTTTATAGAATTAAAATGTTTATTGTTTTGATTTGTTGATGACGCCAGCGCACAGAAGCGCTCTTTATTTACATCAGTTTTCAGTTACTGCTAGTTTTATATTAAACAACGTAATACATGATTAAAAAAGGTCTCAAGCTTCATTTTTTAATCTTACAGTGATTAATTTCTTGTCAGGATTTATGTAAATATAAAACAAAGTTAGTTTCATTTATATTGTGCAATTATTCATTTTTGTTTGCAAAAAGCACATTTATTTTTTCTCAACACTTTAATTTTCCTGCAAAGCTTCAATTATTTTGCAAGTATATGTGGCCCTGATTTGACTCTATAGACAATACATTGGAGATTGGAGATACATTGGAGATTGATTTGCTTTGAGCGCTATGTTTGTACCTAATAATTTCACCATTCAATTATATAAGTGAGGTTTCACAATACACAACACAACAAAAACACACTCTTGCTAGGAGTTGCAGAAAACAGCAAGCATGTTGAACTGGCTGAAGTTGCGTTTTTTAGGCTGTAAAGTTATACTACACAGCATGAGTGTGTGTGTGTGTGTGTGTGTGTGTGTGTGTGTGTGTGTGTGTGTGTGTGTGTGTGTGTGTGTGTGTGTGTGTGTGTGTGTGTGAACATCACAGCAGTGGATACGATTGTAAACAGAAGCACATGACAAGCACTTTCCACTAATGTTTCTCTGCTTTGGGAATGCACGGTGAATCCCTTTCATTTGACTACATTGTAATTGCTCCATGAACAGATGAGTAAACTGCTGTGATTATTACTCACTCAACAGATGTTCATCAGACATGTGTGCAATTAAGAAGAGTACAGAATCAATGCAGACTTACCGTTTAAGACAATTACGACAAGATGCTATG